>JAMKCH010026435.1:0-26589 GCA_023653785.1 Ophioderma brevispina
TTCCTTGCCGAAACAATGGGTTATCCCAGTTAGTTCGGCACAGAGAGAACCTTATTACAGCGTGCGGGTTGTTGGATGTAATAAGTTTCTTGTCAATTGGCTGTACGGAGCACAGGATGACACGAAAAAGGTGTTCAGTTGACTCACTCGTACGACAGGCTAAGATTAGCTTTAAACTATAATTTTAGGGCCCGTTCCTTATTTCCAAAGGAGGGGGGGCCGGGAAATTGAAGATGTGTTTAGAAAATTGCTTAACCCATCCGTTGTAAAAGTTACATAGCTCCTATTGCATAGAACTCACTACAACCCATCCCACACACCCAATTAGTACACATATGATTTACTCTAATGCTATATGCGGATAGGTGCTTTGGTTTACTCGAATAACAAATTTAAACATGTCCCCCCCTCCAGTACAAAAATAAAATCCAACATAACCCCTATTTGTCAAGTCCGAAAATCACATAGGTCTGATCCAAATGTTTGTACTCACCAGACTCTAATAACCAAACCCTAACCTAAATCCTAACCCTATATCTTAACTCTAGTCCTAGGCCCTATACCCCAACCCTAAACCGTGTTGCAACCGCTAATTGCACTCCTAATCAATAACAGGGCTCTTTACAATGGATCATACACCCAATCCATATAACGTATACATTGTTTCCGAATTACCTTGGTAAACAACGCGGGAATCTCCTTCATGGTTTTTGGTGCTTTTGCGGTACAAGATCGTATCTACGTCCCAAATGCCAAAGGTCTGATTTTTAATGAGTTTCATTGTCGAATGGTCCAAAAAGTTCACGACAAATGCGTAAACACGTGCTCTACACATACACAGCACTTTTTTCCATTTCCCTCTCCTCTGCCGAATGGCCCGGTACTTCGGCAGTTTTGAGGAGGGAACTTCGGCAGTGGGTATTTCGGCACCCGGGTGTTCGGCACCACAATTTTCAATCAGCTGTCGTATGATGTAGGGTCCTTATACATCTGTGTAAGAGACTACTTGCTAGCGTTTTGAATGATTTAGCCAATCAGAGACAGTCTTGGCTTACTTTGAATGACGGTTGATAATTTTGCAGTGATTGCAGAAAGTGGCACTGAAAATGATCGAAGCTGAAAAGTTGTTCCAGCTAGTACGTATCATGTACAAGACAAAAAGGCATTGTGTGTACATGTTAGGGACGTAGTAACTGGACACAGGTTACTACAGCACACATTCCATGATTCGCAATGGTCGGGTCTCGAGTGATCGAGGTCCAAGTCTCAGTCTCAGACTCATGATATGACATGCACGGTAATGACACCACAGCATAGTATTTTTTGCCATGGCATTGGCATTTACCAAAGCTATCGTAATCGTAATTCAGGTGTGTATGAATTCAGTATTCTGCCACCACATCCTTCACTTGCTTGCATGCATGCCTGTCAACACTGTATGCTGTTTTAATCCGTTGAGCATGTTGAGGCTGCCGAATTCATAGGGTGGTGGCACAATAATACAAACAGCAAAATTCTTTCTAGTAGGTGATACTATAGCTAAATCAAGTAGGACTGCACTGGCATGGCTGGGGCTGTAGACATGGACAAGACAGAATTTTGTTTTTTATAATGATTGCATTTGTTGATTTCTATTTTCTACATGTTACATGCATGATAATCATGACATGAAGCCATCATGCCAAATGGCCTGCATATGATTGTCACGTGATTTGGCTGTATACTCCAGTATGGCAATTATTTTCTGGCAGCTAGCACTAGTTGAGCTACTGCATACAGCTGTACGTACAAAAAATGGACAAAGTTAAACGCGACATAACACCTTACGCCTGGCCATTCAAATTTCAGTATATAACGTGTACTCCCGTCGAGGTTGACAGTTAAACATTAATGCACAATTGATTCCCACCTTATTTATTTTTGAAATTTCAGTGGAAAACTTGGGACTCCGGCCTCGTTCTTCGACACAATATCAGTTTCAATTCATCGTGAAGATACGGTTTCCATGCAAAATCATTTATCAATCTTCATTTAAAAAAAAAATAATTCAAGGTACCGGTAACCTTTACATAATTTTGCAATCCAAATGGGTAAAATACACAAAGAAAGAACTAGCTCCTAGCTACCACTCGGTGAGAAAAATTGAACCTTTTGAATGCAAAGAACATAATGATATGCAACGTTGACAGCTAGTCGTGTGCGAATGTACATTTCGGATAGCAAAACGCAGTACAACATGGTGTGCGTTTTGAATAGCAAAATGCAGTACAACACAGGCACATTTTAACCCAGCTGCCACTTATCAGCAATCCATTTTTGGTGATCTCCTGATGAGTAAATATGATTTGATTGGATTGGATTTGTGGGATACAGAGCGTAAAGAATTATTTGTATTGTACCACCACCCTATGAATTTGGCAGCCTCAGCGGAATAAACTTATGTTGAAGGATGTGGTGGTTGATTACTATTCATCCCTTTTATTTATTTATTTATTTATTTATTTATTTATTTATTTATTTTTTTTTTTTTTTGCCTTTTGAGGGAAAAATGCACAGCTGGCAGTTATCCGCAACCTGATTGTGGGAATACTCTATTATTTTCTTTCAATTTCGTGTCCAAGTCACAACCGTACGCACGCCATTAACGCCTCGGCATACATGTAGCAACAATTAGTTGAACAAGTTGACAACAACAACTAATTTAAAATCAATCATGGATATGTGTTATGATCCAAACAGGCGCGTATGTTGTACACTGCAGCACACTAGATAGCAACAGGAAAAGGAGAACATAAACTCCCTGCAAAAAGGAGAAAATAAACTCGGGCCTGGACAGATTATCCAGTACAGCTGGGACTTGCCAGCAGTGGGTCTCCTGTGAGGTAAATGCCCTAGCCAGCAATAATCGGCATGACTTTTTTTGCCGATGAGTGCAGCTCAGCCCATATTCTTTTAGGACTTGCGAAATAAGATTTTTTGTCATTTGTCAGACTTAACCCTAACACGTCACCGGGACTTTCTTTTTTTTTTTTTTTTTTTTCCCCCCCCCCCCACCCTAAAATGGCCGAGAGTCAATAGAAGGTAACTCAAGTGTCTCCTGACGTCCACGGTGCAGTGAGAATCAATCATTGCTTCCATTGCCTTTGAGCCGCCGGGAAAATGGCAGAAAAAGCTTTTTAGTCTCACATGCAATATGCTGGAATTAGGTGTCCTGCAGGAAAAGCGGTCCAAAGTCAATCAAAAGCAATGACCGGAATGTACGCTCTACAGAAAACCCTGCGCATGGTGGGATACAAGATGTCAACCGGAACTTTGTGTTATGATGCGTGGACGTCTCAAAGGCAATGGAAAGCAATTGATTTTTGGCGATCTCATAGAAATCATTGCTGGTAAAATAAATAGTTCTTGACATCCATAGTGCAATTACAATCAATAGCAACTTGATAGCTTTTCAATGACTCTTGGACGGGTTAGGGTTAAACGCGCTTCTTTTCACCAATTAGCATGTACAAAAATTAAATTTGTCCTTGTCGTATTTGAGTTAATTAACCCTGTAACACGTCATGCGCTCAATCAGACAATTTTACTGCTTGACAGTAAATAGCATTTTAGCATTCGGAGCTCTAGACATACAACCGGTCGGCAGTAAGCAAAACGCGTTCTGCTAATTGCCAATGGTTCGTGTACCCTTTAGCAAAACTTCCACAAAAAAGTCTCACTGGCAGTTAAAAGCAAATGGTCTCTCAAGGGGAACACGTCACAGCAGCAATTAGCAGCAATTACTTTTTGACAATCTTCCTGAGGGGAAAGCGGCCCACTGGCATTAAGCCGCGTTTGGGTTTTCCTGAGTAGACTTCAGGGTTTGCCATACTCACCGGCGGTTTTAGCAGTAATTTAATTTTCGGCAATCTCCTGATTGGAAAACAGACCGTCGAACCCCCCCTTTTTTGTAGATCTGACCACAAAAACCAGCATTAAAAGATCACAATTGCTGCTAATGCTTTTTCAAGATGTGGGTAAAGTATAATGAGGGTTCTCGCGGTACTAATGGAAGTCGGCGGAGACTCTTTGTAAAAACTAAGAGTATACTTTTATGGCTAGTTGCACATGGCTATAATGTGCATGTGCCCTACAAAAAGTAACACAATGAGGCCTATGAGTGACAATAAATTAATTAAATTACCTTATTATGTTCTGACAACATTTTCATCAATGGACCTTGCAAACCTACGGTGATACTGTTCAAACTCCTATGGGAAAATGTGTCCATATTTTTGACAAAAAACCGATCAATAACGGATTGAGTTGTGACTACATGTAGGTGTTCATATCACCAATTAATTTTTTTACTAGTGTTATGATGTAAAGTTCAAGGCTCAATGTCAAGTATGCTCGGCCTAAAAGCTGTAATTTCAAAGTAAGAGTTCATCTGGAGGAGAATTTAAGAATATTGACCCTGCACATGCATGTACGTATCAAAATGATCTTTCACGAGGAAGTACAAATGGACTCCTCATATATGCACTTATGAAAAGCTGCATCGGGAGTGATCAACTGCACTTACATAGAGCGCTTAGGGGAGCGATCACTCCACCCGCCTTAAAAAACAATTGATGTCTGTTTTGAAAAAAATAGTTGCACTTAATTACCACCCCCCAAATACTAAAATGTTATTTTGTCATTGCGCATTTGGTATCTTTATACCCTTCAAGAGAAAGAGAAGAAGAAAAACATTCACCACGTAAATTCTATGCAAAAAAAAAATCCTTTGGGGAAATTGGTTTCCGTAGGGAGGGTTACATACGCCCTGTACCGCAAGCACCTACGCACACTACATTGCATGCACCGCACGCTTTCAGAAGCAACCTGCATGTTGTACTGCAAGCCTGCGCATGCTCGTAATACATCAAAGTTGTACTAGCCTTCAGCAGCTTGTCGCATGCGTGCAAAAACATTTGCAAGCGTGCGCATGCTGGCACCATTTGCAAGCATGCGAATGCGCGTAAGGTCCAAATACTAGCCTGCACAAGCTTGCGCCAGCCTGAGTAACCAGCAAGCACCCTGCGCGCATTCCTGCAAGCACCCTTTCGCTCCATCCTTGCAAGCACCTGCGCGCAATCCTGCTCACCCATACACGTAATCTTGCAGCATTTTGCAAGCTTGCGCAAGCGCGTAATGTTCCAAATACTAGCTTCGCAAGCCTTTTAATTTGCTTTGCTGCAAGCTGCATCAAGCATGCTGCAAGCTTGCTGCATGCTTGCTTATATGCCTGCCATTTTCGTAAGGGTGGTGGCAAATAACTGTTTTGGAGATAACACCGACACACGATAATCAGGCGGGTGACACTGTGGCACAAAATGCACATTAGACCAATTTCAATATCGATGGTGATAGCGCCAACCATTTTCGATAATCTAACCTAATTAGTTAATCATAAACGTAATCATGACGTAAACCGGGGGATGACGTAGAGTAATTAGCGCCACGTACGACTGGCGAACTATAAGCCACATATTTCATGCAGATCAAGTGCAGTACGCATCCATAATTCTCTTGATCGAGTGTCCTATCGCCGTTATTTAGGATCCTGAATAATCAGGGAACCTATTAAGATCTCACTAGATGTCTTTATTTTTAAAACCCTTTTGTCGGACTTAGTGTGATAATGGTATGTCAATTAAAAACTTCCATAGAACGTAGATTAAACAGGTTATTGTAATAATTTTTGTGCTAAAATTGATTTTGGATTCATAATGACAATAGTAATCATTTGACACCACGTTCAACAACATCTGAGCATTCCCGCAGGATGACATGGACCATTATGGGGCTCGTCAACCCTGGCAAATATATACTTTTCTAATCCTTATAAGGAACGAACACATCAGTGTACATTAGTAACGCATTTGACTCGTTTCAAAGTTTTCGCTGTACTCAACCTGTCCCCCAATTGAAAAGGGGCAGCATCTGAAATTTGAACCCGTTATTTTCTGACAGTGTACCTATTGAACCCAACCGCACAAAAACAAATTTTAAGCATGAAAATCCCTACGTGGAGCAACACCTACTGCACTACAGGCAACAGATGGTCTGGTTTTTCCATGTGATAAGGAAACATAATTTTATGGTGAATTTTTCGTCAAAACCATGAAAAATCCTTAATGGGGCGACATTTCGCTGTTAGCAACCAGATACTGCAAGAGCGGTGGTGTGTGATCCAGAATGCAAACGGGCGAAACTGCCGTATTTGTAAAGGATCCCAGAACCCTGGGCAGAAGTAGCAGAAAAACTATTTCCCGCTTTTTAACATCACAACAAACCATTCCGAAGAGATGGCTTAGCAGCTAAGCGCAACTGATGACAAACTTAAGTTTATATGGTCCGTGGACGAATAAGTAATAATTCACAATAGACTTTTACATAGACCTGATATAACTATTCAAGAAATATAATTTTAATGAATATCATTTAACAGGCATTTATAGTGACTATAATACTTCCGAAGAACTGGCCCGGAAATTTGCATTTAAATCTATTTTAAACAAATATATTTGAAGACTGATTTTACAAAAATTTGCATAACTAAAATGACCTTTTTTATCAAAAAAGGCAAAAAATAAAAAAAATAAAATAATTGCACACACTGACACATTTGTAATAGACCGCCCGCTCACTTACGGTTGTATTCTACAAACATATTGCTTTATTGGAAAGTGTTTCTTTAGGAATAAACCGTAACATAGTCTAGCGACAATTTCCGCTAAGACCACCGAGGCAGGGGTCCGCTCTGGACATTTTTCCCAAGTGTTGGTGCCTGTAGAATTAGGGCGATTTGCCGCTTTTTTTCCCAAGTGACTTTAGTGAGGCCTTTTACCGTAACAGTTCCCGCCACTAATGACACGTAGATGTCAACATTGATTGTGACGCTGATCAACACGTGGCGGCTAAGATGCGAAAAGATTGGGTTTGGCACTTGTTACGTCCATTGGTGTCCGGAAATTTCTTGGTATAAATCACTTGCTGATGTCACATGTTCAACACGTCACAGCTAAGCTGCAAACCGATAGGTACTTCCACGTAATTAGTGTCGATTTTTTTTGGGGTATAAAAGGACGAACGCCAGCGATCTGCATCAAGAACTGACAAAGAGCTGTACAGAGAAAGTTCAGAAGAAAGAAAGACGAAAGAACGAAATAAACTAAAGAAAGAAAGAAAAAAAGAAAGAAGCATAGATAGAAAATAGCTCCTTTTACATATATATGCTCTGAGGCAGCTACAGACCCAACCAATACCATGAATCCGCCTTGCCATCGAGCGACCACATCGACAATATGTAAGTGCTAATGGGAAACATGCCCCGTCATTAGAAGGCCGCATCTGTCTGATGACAACAACACGACTTCCTCACCATTGGGCTCAGCTCTGTCATAGTTACATTATTCTACAAACATCCATCAATTGACTTCAAGCACCCTCAAACTCAGCCTTGGGAAATTCCCACCAAACCTCACTTCTTTACGGCGATTTCAACAGCCATAGTGCCAATGGTTCTACAATGAAATTAACAAGAACGTGAAAAGCTGTCCGAGAATTGATAGACAGTCCCCACGCCCTCTAAGCTGCCGCATCATTTCATAGCGCACATTAGAAGAGAGGTTACAATCCTGATCTAGCTATTGTTAGTAAAAACATCTCTAACGTGTATGGCAAGATTGTTCTGGACCCTGTTCCAATAACTCAACATCGACCAATCGGTATCCCAAGTCAAACGAACGCTGCATTAAGACCAAACAAAGTGCCCTTTTAAGCGTCGCTGTCAACTATAGGAAAACAGACTGGCAAGATTCACTGATGACCTGGATCAGTTTGCCCAACAAGTGAACCAGGCTGTCCGTAGATTCATACCCAGGGCTGTAGGACGGAATATAACCAGACCTTTTCCAAGAAATGGTGCTAGAGAATATAAAGAGTAATACTCACATGTTTGAAGTGATCCTTTTTCGACTGAAACACTGCTCTGATGACCGATATGACCCATAACAGCAAGAAGCATGGTCTACCATCCAAAGCGAAAGCTCCGAGGGGATCCCAACAGTAACCCCTCCACAAGCAGCCAATGTCACACACCCAAACAAGTTGCCCACCAACTCTGCGTTTAAATGGCAAGTGCAGCACGAAGCCTTAGAAGATCAACTATGAACGTAAGAGGTTAGTGGAGACCCTGGTTCCACTCGCCCTTCAACCAATATGGACGAATTGGAACCCGATATTGCTAAACTTCACCAGGAAAAGCATTAGCTTTGATCACATCTCAACTGAGCATCTGAAAATTGCGGCCAAGTAGCAAAGGAAATGGCTTCTTGGGCTCTACAATTGCTTCCTTATTTTCCCCACAGGTTCCCAAAGATCTAGAGAAAGACAGTTATGGCACTCCTAAGCCTGGGAAAGGTCCATCCAATCCCAAGAGGTACAGACCTATATCAGCCCTCCGCCATACATACACTCGTGAACGTATCCTTCGGGATCTTATCGCCCTGTGATAGACGAACACCTCATACCAGAACAAGCAGGTATGCCGCCAGGCAAATCAACAACAGCCAAGTACTCAACTTAACTCAACACATTGAGGGTTGGTTTTTGAAAGGGTATGGTAACCTGGAGTATTGTTTCTTCGCCTATCAGCAGCCTACTACACTGTAAACACAATCCCTTCGCCATAAGATTTCTGGAAATCACCAAATAATTCCGCTTGACCTGAGCTTAATCAAGGGTTGCTGGCAAACATGATGTTCTTTGTTCAGCTAATAGCGAAGAAGAGCCGTTGGGGAAGATCATGAATGCATACCACAAGGAGCGCTGATTGCACCTCTCCCTTTCACCATTCTAAACCAGCGACCAAACCTAGGAATGCGAACCTGTCGTTTTATTTATGCAGGCGATCTTTGAAATGCGCACAAGATGCATACTTCACAGTTGTTGAATAGAGATTCTCCAAAGCTTTGGATGAACTCACTCCATATTATGAGGAAACCACCTAGTGCAAATCCATCCAGACACAGGTGTGTGCTTTCCTCTTACGCAACCGTGAAGCCCAACGTCCGCTTAAAGTTACCTGCCAGTAAGATGGGGTACTCGGCCCACAAACCCTAAGATGACGGCATTTGCCTGTTGCCTACTCGTGTGGCAGAGTATGCTTGCCTGTATGTGAAAGCATTTCAACCATGCCAAGAAGCTTGATTCCAGCGTTAAACAGCTTACTGCCGGCTTACACAGGATGCCTCGTTCCAAAAACACCAACGGAAAACTTTAAAATCCTTGCAGGAATTGCTCACCAGACATCCGTCGTAGCGTAGCGAGCATGCAGCAGGTAGCTGCCAAGTTATTTAATGTGAAAGAACCCTTATTCTGGATACTGCTGCCATCGCCTTAATCCAGGGAGTTTCGTAAACAAAGGGCCAAACCTTTTGAAACAGTCTCTGGAGCTTAAGAGAGTCGCCTTGTGGAAAGAGAAAGACAACCAAGTAACATCTAATTGGTATGAACCTGGTGAGCATCTCCCACCACCTGGAGCTGACTCCTCATAGGCTGAATGAAATGCCTCAACAAATTGAGAACTAGAATCTAAAGTTTCCTTGCAGAAGTGGGGCACCTGGAAGCGCAGGAAATGCACAAACAAGGACCCTTGCGGAATTCAGTGAAGCAGCCAGATGTTTGGTAATTCATCTTCTGCTGGATTTTATATTTGAGAACCATAGGTTTGGACCACGATAAGAAGAAGAAAGCTACAGAGGGACGAATTGGTTCAAAGGGTAAAGAAGAGGCGGAGAAAGATGATAAGAAACCGCAAGTGGATTACTTGAGAGTGCAGCAGCCCCGCGGGACTACCCGCAAGGTTACGCCAAGAGTCGTGCAGCTCCGAATTCTACTGCGAGATATGGGGACCTTAGAGCAGGAACCTCGCAGCAGACCTGGCGCATCAACTTCATCAGCGGGGCCGGATCTCTTTCCCTGGCCGCTGTGCCTGAAGGCAAAGGGAAGGGGGGACGGGGGAAGGGCAGGGTTTGCACCCAGCTCATTGGGCAAAGGTATCTGCCAAGATCGAGTACTGCGCGTGTTATGACCCGAAGCGGGGACCGATTGACTTGGACGACCCTTATGAGGACCGCGGATGGACGCCAATCTCAAACCGGCGAGAAGACAGGTCTTTCGCGGTCGGACAAAATGTACGAACAACAAAACTGGACTCTATGCCATGAATCGCTGACTGGGCAAACATCCGGTTGAGAAAGAAGAGGGTGGAAAATCCGCCGTGGTTTGGATCCATCTGTTGATGGGACTGCCCAACGTACGCCAAGTAATAGTCATCTCATCCTGGTTATCGAAACCAGATGATTTGCAGTACGATGGGCAAAACGCTTGGAAACAGTGGAAGCAATTTCTTGTGGAAAAACTACTACCGACCAAAGGGATGGGAGAGCAGAAAAACGGGGAACAACAGAGCACCAAATTCAACTTATCCCAAGCATCCGCGGTGATAGGGTCCCGTCCGCCGGCGACACTTATTGTTCAGCGATGGCATCTGTTAACTTTGAAAGACCCCGCATGTTACTTTTATGTGCGTAAAATGGGCGCACACCCTATCACACCAGTGGAAAGTATCAAGGTGGGTCTCAATCTTATCAACAGCCATAAACGGGTACAGTATGGCTAATGACCCAGAAAACTGATAGCCGCCGTTTTCGGCTGAAGAAAGGCGATAAGAAGAAGTTGTACCGTCTCGCGGCCCACATGTAATAAAATTGTTGATTACACGCAGTTACAAAAGTGGCGTTGCGTGAATTACAAACTCCTACTGGAGAAAGAGTCAGCTTGGGGGAAGAAGTTTTATCTTTTGGTTGCATCTGCCATGGCAATGCTTGGATTTGCTATATCGTGTTCACATCTCGGCGGCAAATCCGGCAGCTGGTAGAACCCGGGACATTCGAAGGTTTTTACTTGCACTGGCCAAACAGTCATCGCTGGTATGGCAGGACAGTCCGGTCCAGCTCAAACCAATAACGCAGAACTTGCCTCTACCAACAGCGCAGGTATCAGCTGGTTGACCGAAGGCGAAGAATGCGCTACCCTGTCGAGCATGTTTGCAACTTCGAAGAAGAACCGCATCTGGCCGATCTAGCGGATGAAGTTCTACCATGTAGGCTGTCTGCTACATGGTGTTTTCAGGTTTTGAAATCAGCATGCTATAGCATTGAAGGGTTACCCTGTCTAGACCAAACATTGGTAGACTCCCCGGTGGTCTGTGGGTAAGACAGTTCATGTATAAAACAACCAAAAAACCTGTTGTGGATTTTAGTGAATTAACGGTTTTAAATTCGAATTATTGAATGTGCTAGTGGAACATAAGATACGATTGAAATTGGAGACCTAAATTAGGTGTTTAATAGAGTGAATTCTCGACATTTTTAGATGTAGAGAGGGGGTTATGCTCCAATCCTTTGTATGATTTATGGCCTAGATCTGTGACATTTTTGTATCAAAAACTAATGAATGAGGTTGGTTAGAGCGCCTGAACAAGGCTAACTAAGGTTCGGTGCAGGAGCCTGGGGTTACATCTCTGTAAAGCAAGTTAAGGTTGATGTGCTTTTACTGTATCATCTTCATCTATGTGCAACCTGATCGACAACCTTAACGGTGCAAAAACAGTGTGTATTTTGAACAAGCATTTTACGACGGACGGAAGGGACGACTAAAGGGAAGGTTTGGGCCAATGCTATAGCACCTTTGCCTTGCCAAACATTGCCCGCTGATTACCCGGACAATCCACATCGAACGTGCCCGCCAGTGTTGTGCCGAAAAAAAAAATATTGCCCGACGTAGGTTAACAGTGACCTCTACAGCATACAGTGTAGTGCTCCACTGTACTTACTCACATTATCTTGACTTGTACATTTAAGATCGCTTAAATTGTACACACGATTGTTGTACCGAATTCGAAGACCACTGTTTTTCATTGACGTGACCAGACAGTTTTATTTTTAGCTAACGGTTCCAAATATTCTCTTAACACAAGTCATTTAATAATTAATAATTAGCATTTTTATAGCGCTCTCAAGAAGAACACAGTGCTTTACAGAAACAATGTAACTTTGAGGCAGCAGCTAAGACAAGCCCCAATTGCAACCATACACAGAAAAACAACGACGACCACCACACCAGGTGAACTTTACTCCGCTTTGCTCCGTGCGCTAAAATGCCAAAAGCTCGTGTAATGAATCTCTCATCCTTTTTGGTAATTTTAGTGAAAAAATGTGAAAGTAGCCACCTTCACCAGATTGGGGGGAGGGGGGTGCCACCCAAGGATAGTATGGTCTAAAATCATGTGCCATCATTTAGAGATCAAACAAAAACTGGCTAGAAATCTGATATTCCTAACCTTTTTAGCGCAAAAATTTGAAATTTTCACCCATTTGTCTATGAAAAGGTCTTCATTTCGGCGACTCGTGGATTTTTATGACGTCATTGTGCGGCCATACTAGGTATAATTATTTGGTATTCAAGGGAAGGAGGAGGACCATGCTACCACTGGTATCCAAAATCTAAGCATAGGGGCTTTATGAAACGAAACCCCCCCCCCCCCCCAAGTAACCCCCCCCCCCCCCTGGTAATCCGTGTTACAAAAAGGCTTGCTAAGAACGATGGGAAAATTAAAAGGAAAGGCAACAGACTGTGCCCTTTGCCTACATATAATCAAACATGGCCAAACAATTACCTGGTCAGAACACATTTGTGTTACAAAAAACCAGCCCACCCAAAAATATCCAATTGGCCTTCCCAAGAAACCATCCAAATAGAAAAAAATTCCATCAAAAAGGCTTAAAGCGAAATATTGGGCATAAAAAAAATATTCAGGACATAATGAAAAGGACCCTTAATGAAAATCACTTCGACAAGTTTGAAAAACAATTTGGATGTTTACATTCTGTAAAAAACAGTAAAAACAGGAAGAGTTCCAGAGGGGAAAGTATATAAGTTAAGAGTACTATTAATATGGTTATTAATGATGGGGACTATTCTAACGATAGGCAAGATCTGTTCTTAATGAGATAAGAAGTTTTTATACGAAAACTGATATGCAAGGAAGAACTCCTCTAACAAGTAATAGTGTTATGAAATTTTTGTACTGATTATATTTCAAAGTTGAATGATGAGCAACAAAAGATGTGTGAAGGCCTCTTAACAGTTAACGAATGCTTTAAGGTTCTTGGTTTCATTTAAAAATACAAAAACTCCAGGTAATGACGGTGTAACTGCCGAGTTCTATAAGCCAATTTTGGCGTGGTTGGTCCTTTAATGGTTGATAGTTTGATGATCCTATAGAAAAGGTGAATTGGGGATGTCACAGAACAGGTGGTTCATTACATTGATTTTAAAAAGGGAGATAAAAGGAAAATGATAGTTATCGGGCCCATTACATTTAAATGTTGATTTAAAAATAGGGTCAAAGGCGATCGCCGCTCGCCTGTCCAAAGTTTTGCCGGAAATTATGGGAAAAACGAGGCAGCTCGTTTGTCGAAAGGGCGATATATTGGGATGCAATAAGAACTGTCGCTGATGTATTGGAATTTACAAAAATATGTAAGCATCCGGGAGTGTGAGTTATTAAATATTGATTGAAAGGCCTACGACCTCCATTGATCACGATTTTGGATAAGGCAATAAAAATGTTTAATTTGGTGAAAATATTCAAAGAGGGGGGGGGGGGATTTTTTTTTTTTGTTTCCGGACATTTATAGTAATAGACAACGCTGTGTTATGAATAATGGGTACTCAAACCAGTGATATTCTTAATTCAAAGGGGGGTGAGACAAGGGGATCCACTCAGTTCAATTATTTGTGATAGTTATGGAGTTGTTATTATCTGTAATCAGGAAATGATTCCACGGTAAAAGGATTTTCGGTGAGAGGAACATGGATGTTAAACTATCCTGTTATGCAGACGATTTAACTTGTTTTCTTAAAGATATAGAGTCGGCCCGGAAAATGTTGCATATTTTGGATGATTTTCCCTATGTCGTCCTTAAAATTAACAGGCTATAAACAGAGGCCATGTGGCTTGGGAATTTGTAGATACTCTCACGATACACCACTGGATGTAATCTGGACAAGAGGGGAAAGTATTAGCATTATTATTTTCATTGTATGATGAAAAAATAGTAATGATTGCAAATTTTGACGATAACCATAAATTATAATAAGCAAAACTCAATTATGGAAAAGAGACACCTAATGGGATGGGAAAATTACACATTATAAAGGTTTTGCCTTATCGAAAGTTGTATATGTTACAAGTATGATTCCTACCCCTGTTATTTCAGAGAAGATTAATGCCAGATTCACCCAATTGTTTGGAAATGGTCTGCTAAGGTGAAGAGGTTTGTTTTAAAGCTTGAGATAATGAAGTGGTTTAAAAATGGGTGAATATTACTGCTAGGATAAAGGCTCAGCAGTTGAGGGGCGGAAAAATTTTCACCGGAAATGATAATGGCTGGAGATTGATTTTATCTCATTATCTAACAAAGTTGGTGGCAAGGGATAAATGTTGTTTAAAGTTAATTCAATGGTCCAAAAAATTGAATGTATATACCATATTTTACAAGAATATTCTGATGGCTTGGTCGGAAGTGAATTGTGAAAATGCAGCGTTATTAAGAATTTTGGCGAGCAAAAATCTGCAAATAATTGTAATGTTGGTCGATAACAAGTCAGTTTATTATAAGGCTTGGTTAAGAAAATGAAGGGAATTAGTGACTGTTTCAGCAAAATGGCAAAAGTCAAACCTTTTAATTGTTGGGTATAATGGAATAGTATTTGGTATTAATTATTTAAGGTGGTATGGTATTATTCAAGCAATAACCAAACCACTGGGAAGGATGATATTTGTATGTAAGGGAAAAAGTACGGAAGAGAAGGTATGCAAAGTATAGTTCCCACCACATTCCAATTGGCTGTATTATTAAGGGGATTTTAAAACTTGAGAAGATTTTAAATCAAAATTTTTTATCAATATTTAAGTCGGATAATCCAGAACCATTCATGCCTATTAAAACTTCTAATAACTATAGCTAGGTATGGAGGGACTTTGATAATCGTTTTCAGCTTACCTTGGAAAGTGACTATGGATATTACACTTCGTTGGTTGCAATTTAGAATAAACCATTTAATATTACAAACAAATAAGTGGTGGAATAAGGTAGGCTTAATGGAGGAGAACCCATTGGTATTGAGGTGTGATCTTGTTACTGAAATCGATGGATCCTGTTTTATCGACGCCCAGAAGTTGCTAAATTTTGGGGGATTTTGGCAACTACTGGAGCGAGTTATTTAATAATGTCAAGGGAATACACAACATTTTTTTGAATTGGAGATAATAGTACTGAAACATGGCAAGTTAAAAAGCAACTGCTTATGATGCGAGGAGGAAATACATTTATTTGTGTAAAGTAAGGGCAGTCCTTTCAATGCGGGTGTGTATTTTAGTTAAAAAGACACTATGACTCTTGAAAGAGTACTGCGAACAAAAAAGGAAGTTAGAAATTTTCATCTTAACAAATGGAGAAATGTATGAGTATAGGCACATGTCAAACTCGAGTGACCGGGGTGGGGGGGATAGCCTGCTTATGGTCTGCGATGTCGTTGTGAGAAGTGTATTGGCTAGCGGTGGGGGGGGGGGGGGCTCTCAGTGGGGCTATGGTGCTCAGTTGGGTGGTAGTGCGGGCGCATTGCCGATGTTCTCCAGATTGGGGGACGAGAGATTGAAAATCAGCTTCAGTACTTCGGGTGCTGTGACCTTCTGGTGGTCCTTCTATATGGAGAGCGCGCCAGTGCCGTGGCTGCCGTTCTGGGTGGGGGTGCCGGGCCCCGGAGATGTGGGTGTTTATCGTTGGCCGGGACTGGTTCTTCGTTGAGCGTGCGGACTGTGGGCCGGTATTGATTTTTTTCACTTCTTAGGTCGCTTTGAGTTTGCAGGGTCAGTGTTCGGTGAGTGGAATGGTGGGATATTTAAGAGTAATGTATGCAAGGTAATCATATCCCTTTTGAGAGTTTAAAGGTAAAACGTGTTAAACAATCATCTATTTCTCAATAATCTGCCTTCCTGAGTGTTTTTGGTTTGTTTTTTTTTTGGGTCTGGAATGATGGTTATTGTGATTGGTATTGTAATTTTTTTAGTTGATTGTTTGTTGTTGATTAATACATCAGGTTCAGGCCTTTTTTTATAAAACAGTTGCTGACAAGCAAAAAAAAAAAAAACAAAAAAAAAAAAAAAACAAGCGAGACGCCTGGTCCCGTTTGGCCCTACCACCTGAGGTCCTGCTGCCATAGCCCTGGGGGGGCGTCACGTAGGTCACGGCTGAGGTTTCGCGGTACAGTGGCCCTACTATGTGAGGTACCGCTGCACCACCATGAGGTCTAAACTGCCGGGGCCCTGCCATGTGAAGATTCGGCTGACGTTCCGCTGCCGCGGCCCTTTCCACTTGAGGTTCCGCTGCCGTGGACCTACCACGTGTACGTTACCGGACTCTTGTGCGGTAGTCTCCACAAATTCAGTCCGCATGAGATTCCACGTAGCGTTCTATATCACACTTTAAGCCATCTGCCGTTTTCCCTTCCTCCCCCGCAAAATCTAGCAATCAAGACTGATGTTGAAGCTGCCATACCTCATTATGATAGAGTACGCGCCTTGCGATCGGATCGCAGCCTCACAAAACCCGTCAGTTGTCGTTAACGTATGATGCAGTAGAAAATTAGGTCGCCCTGTCCCTATATATGGAAAGTTGCCGGGACCAGACGTATAGCTATGAGAGGTACTTATCTCATTCACGTACCAGGGCGCGGCAGTCCAGAGCGGACCGTTTACTACTTAATTCTCACAGCCCAAATATCAAAGAATCGCCTATTTTAACCGACCCATCTTTGGTGAAGGTACGTACGGATACAACATAAGTATAGTATTAAAAAACTTGGTATCGTTTGAAATAGACCACCGGTATTCAATAGCATCTTGTGTTGTGGACAAGAGCATACTGCCAGTCCTTAACAATACTTCACCTTTCCAATTATCCCTGTGCAATCTCTAAACATGGATCGATTGACAGCTTAATGTATTGTAGTCCTGGAATTATTGTCATTTTGTCCACCAACATGTCTGGTGGCTCAATTCCATAATAGAAAAGCGTATACAATTTCCAAATATGGACTTCTGAAGCTGTTTGCCCTACTGAAGAGTTTCACCCCTCACCTGATTATCAGGGAAATTTGAGTGGGTGGACGTGCTCAAACAGGCCATTAGACAAAGCTGTATTATCCTTCTGTTGTGTCCCTCAGCATCAACGTATTCCAGAGTTGTCTATATTAAAAGACAGTCATAGAGTGCTCACTATTACAAGCATCAAAGAGTATGTCCTTCCTGTAGAAACTACTTAACCCTTACCCCCCACCATCTG
This sequence comes from Ophioderma brevispina, assembly GCA_023653785.1. Lineage (NCBI taxonomy): Eukaryota > Metazoa > Echinodermata > Ophiuroidea > Amphilepidida > Ophiodermatidae > Ophioderma > Ophioderma brevispina. The sequence continues at coordinate 17,502 of JAMKCH010026435.1, forward strand.
TTTCTAGCCGGGAGAGAGTGAAGAATATTGAAGAGGGGAAAGAGAAAAGTCGTAACTCTAGTTGGTCTCGACCAGGGACCATGATATCGGCGCTAACGACGGGGTGTCACTGGCCCGGCCAGGGATTTTTTGCCCATATGTGTCTTCATTTCATGACGTCATCGCGTCATTTTTCTCTCACCATTGTCTTGGGTTTTTTTTGGTGTTTGGTGGTGTTGGAGTTAATGTAGGAAACAAAAACACCAAATAGTGAAAAAATGAGTATTGTGTCATACCATCTCCTGCCTTAGACATACAAGCGATGGCGTCTCAAATCTACACTAAACATGCTGATTGGTAATTTCCTCAGTAGTTGATAAGCCAGGATTTGGCGGGTATTATTTGGGGTGGGGTGGAAAATGGGAATTTGATAACCAGTGGCTAACCTCACACTTTATGCAGCTGATTTGTCGTCAATCAAACTTCCGTGCAGAGATTTTTGTTAAAAGTGAAATTTATGTGATTATTTCTTTAGGTACCTGTTTCAGACTAAATATGTTTCATTCCGTTTTGAAAAGTCTATAGGGTGTCAAATGCCAGATGGCCTCCAAGAGGTAAATGTGCTATTTTCAACACAGATTACGAAATTATGAAGTGGATGAAGTTTTCCGAAGTTTACCTTTGACGAAAACACCATCACTTTTAATCAAATTACAGTCACATAACAACCTACTGTGCGATTAGAGGGGTTCTTTTTGGGCGCCCTTTTCTATTTTCAAGATGACCGCCATAAAGGAAATTACAATAATGGCTGTTGCATTTTTTACGATAGTCTATGACTGGGAGTATCCATTTGTGTACCCCGATCCCTCTCCACATGTGGTATCATTTCATTTGGGAGACCATCTGATTGATATTTTTACTGTTATAAACCAAGGAAAATGGTGGGGTAGCATCTCATATCCGCTATTTTTAAAAATGGCCGGCATTCGAAATTACTTTTTTCCGTGCGTCTCAGTTTCCGCGACCCATAGAGGCACAAAAAAAAATTTTCTGTTTTTCCCAAAAAAAAAAATGCGTTCTACATACGTTGTTCAGAGTCAAGAATTGCCAATATATATGAACATTGACAAGAACATTGGGTGCATTTGATTGTGTCAGATCATGAATTTAAAATGGCCACCAGGTTTTAAGTCTTGGTTTTATCAAATGAAATTACAGGTGGTGGTCAAAAAGCCACAAACATGTTTAAAATTGAAACAAACCAACAGTTTTAATTAGCAATTTTATTGATTTGTAAATATTTATACCGGTTGTTGGGGAATCTCCTAATGATGTTCTTGATGAGTTTAGCGATTGTGTGTTCATCTGGAATGTGCACTACCAACTGTCAGTGTGGCTAAGAGTGTTGTGATCTTGATTGTTTACTCTAATCGTGTTTTGGGTGGATTGAATGGTTTTGGTCCCATGCATTGTGATAATGATATTGGAGTAACAATTGGATAACATGAAGATAAAGAATCAATATTGCCTTTTGATAACATAGTTTTTACTTCTCACAAAGACAACAAAAAAACAGGCTTGTGTGTGTTTGGAATTTAAAATACTTGAAAAACACCTGGAAATTTAAATTTTAAAAAAAAAAAAAAAAAAAAAAACAACAATGCATGAGCGTGGTAAACCAACTCATTTGCACCATGCAATGTTCTAATTAGTTGGATAGGACCTCTTTCTCAGCGAAAAATGTGCCTCAGGTCCACGTGCTGATTGAAGGAAGGAGGTATATTGTAAAATTATTAAGAATTATGTTTTTTTTCATGTATTTCATGTTTCAACGTGCTTCCACATAATTGCATGTTCGAAAAGAAAGTTGCAAATTGATTAGTCTAAAATGCCACCAAGGAAAGGTTTTTTCCAAATAGGACTTAAATTGAATAAAATAGTGTTCGCATTTATAAAGTTATGCACTCTTCAGTTTTGAGTCCCATTATGGGGACACACCGTTTACGCCCATCTTTTAGGGTCAAAAATCCAATCAGAACATTGATATCAACATTTGGTGTGTAGTAATCTTGAATTTTAAAATGGCTGCTAGTAAAATCATTTAGCCCACACCAAAATGAACAAGATGAGAGAGATGACCTCTGGATCAAGGTTATCCTCGTTCTTGGTTACCATATGTTCTGAGTTAACCTTTATCTGTGAAAGATACAGTAAAGTAATATCTGCCAAAAAATAGAAACGTGTGTAATAGGTATGAGATATTTCTTTACATTATGGGGCTCTGTCTTGTTAACATGGTGACAATCGAAGATGACAGCCAATGGGGCTACCTTAAAAGATCTTTAAACTTTCGAAATGACATATCTTTATAGTTAAGTATGAATGACGACATACTTCATTAAAAAATTATTAAATTGCGCATGTGCAATACAGTATGGGCAAGTTATGACAGTGAAACTGACATTACAGTAATGTGTAAAACAAGTTAAAATCAAGCTCATATCTAAAACTTTGTTTTTAAAGAAGCTTAAAAATTAAGATGGGTTTCAATATGATCCCTTCAAGATGTTTAATTAAAATTACAAACTGTTATTGTGCTAAATATTTAGTTAAATCTTAAAACTTTCTTAAAACTATGAAATGAAAGTATCAGATATATATCACTTAAATTATTATAAGGGGTTCCACTTCGTTAGTGCAATATAGGGGGGGGGGGGTCCTAGGGGACCCATTCTTATATAACCACTTTCCCAAAGATTTTTAGATGAAGCCATCAACATGTTTACAAGGATTTCAAAGACCTCACCAATTAAGAAATAAAAACTGAAACAAAAAATTGTTCAGTAAGAAAAATTAGGGGCAAAACATTGGATTTTAATTTTGCGTCAAAAATGTGCGAAAACGGAAAAAGACACTAATTTGTTTCTGCATTTTCTACGGCACTGAATCACATAGACTTTGCTCTGATTGCTTATTGGTGAAGATGAACTATATTTAACAATTAAGCACAAATAGAAAATGTCTCGTGCCATTTATATTTTTTAGGGTTACTTGCATAATTTACATAGCGTCCTACAGAAACGTAACGATGTATATAAAATATTTGACACCAATGGCCTACTATACGTTCCAAGAATTTTTTGATAATTTATGACTTGTTATGTCACAGTTGTATGAATATGAAAATCAGAATCACAGTAACTTCATAAGGATTTTTAATTTTGTCTTATGGGCACTTCGTTAGTGCATTAAGGGGGGGGGGGCTCCTAGTGGCCCAGCTAATTAAGGCAAAAACGGCGCGATGGATTTTTTTGCACCAATGCAAAAGCGCAAAGAAAAGTGAGACAAATACAAAAAATATAAACCCAAAATATTTACAGCGTTTAAAAAACGCCGGCCGACAAAAAAAACCAAAAAAATGGGTCCATAGGAACCCCCCTTATGCAGTTAAGTGATATGCCTTTAACAATACAATCTCATAGGAGGACACTTTTGGTCTTGTAACATGTGTAAAGTTCAAGATGGAATCATATAAGCAGTAACCTTCCAAGATTTTTTGGTTACCCATAAGAAAACATATCTGCAGTTTGCTTTTGGTTTTAGATGCTAAAATTTAATATGACGGCCAATATTAGGACCATTCTAAGACCATTAAACCTAGAAAATGGCTATTAATTTGTGATATATTTGTTATGTCATCAAAAACTAAAATACAATATAAATTTAAGTATGAAGGAACACCAATTTGAACATTAGCCCCTTTTGCCTGGCATGTTTGTTTTGTTTAAGCTGCTTTATAATGTAGTGTCAATATGGACCACTTTCTAAGATTTGTGACATTATAAATTGCCAGTATTCCCTACTATATTGGCCCACTATCTTTAACTTTTAACACTGTAACAAAAAAATGGCAGATATGAGTTGTTTATGACAAAAATATTAATCTCATGCCTGAGATTGTCGTATAATTTGTTTGATGATATACCTAATAGATTTAGAGAGATTGACAATTTCACGGGTCTTAATATCTTAAGACGGGCCATATTGACGCCATCTTGAACTTAAGCAGTTTATCCCTAATCTACCTGCGCCATTTTTAATAAACACAACACACACACAAAAGGGGGGTGTTACCACCCCGCCTTCAAGTTTCCAGGTCGAACAAATCCGATTTCCTCAAATTGGACCACAAGATTAGAGTTTCGTCTTTACATTGATATCAAAATTAGTGCAAACATTCCATTAAGATGTCACTATACGTAATACGTAAAGGAAAGTATGAAAAAACTGGAATAAGGTAGAAAATTGATGTTTTGGAATTAGTAACTAATAAATAACATAGCACTGAATTGCTCTGTGTACAAAACACTATTCATTTCCCATCATGGTGTAAGCAAAACAAAAAACACGGAACATCGGATCCCTAATATTTTGGTTGAAAAAAAGATAATTTTCTCCTTATTCTACAGGGTCTTTGGAAATTCGACGTTTGCTGACATGCAAACTTTAGATGACACAGTATTCTGACGTTAATGCTAGGGACAGTTGGTACCTTGCTGTATCAGTGGAAAGAGGAGGACAATACCTTATCCACCATTGGAACCAAAATCAAGTATCTGATAATACTCCTGCATCGAGTAGTGTGTTGATACTCTCTTTTAGAAAGGGTGGTTTGCTTGCTACCCTTCCATCAACTTTAGGATCACCGTACTTATAATACCCCAGTGGGTGTTTGTTTTTGCCAAAAAAGAGCAATAAATGCCAATTGGACAATTTATTTAATAACAAAAAATAGGAAAGGGGTTTTGTAAAAGACTTCGGTGGACGAAAGGTTAAGAAAACAAGAAATGCCAAGTATGGATTTGTAATAGTCAAAGGCAATATCCATACTTTAATTTGTAGGCTTGGAGACTATGAAGGCAGCCATATAGGCTGCCATTCTGAAATGTGAGAATGTTTAAAAAAGGTCAGATATAGGTTTCAATGGTCAAAGACATCCAGCTAGCCAAATGACGTTGTGACAACGTTAAAAAACGTTTTTAAAATTGGTCACTTTGACGTCATTTTTAACACGTGAAAAACACGTGAATGTGCAGACACTTTTTCACGTTTTCAAAAGTTTTTAAAGACGTTATTAAAATGATTGATAACGTTATCAAAACGTGCTTAAAACGAAAGAACGATTAACAAACGTTTCTAAAACGTTATAAGAACGTTTGCCAAAACATTTGGATAATTTTGGGCCTAATAAACGCTAATATTGAGAAAATGGTAATCGGTACTATATCTGCTCTGTATATTGCAAGGAATCTACATCAAGCATATACACAAGTGTGGTTTGACAGACACAAATTACTCACTTACCGGTACTGGAAATTGACCTGGGACCTTGCGTGGAGGACCAAAATACGTAACACTACACCAGGTAGACGACCTCACAATTTAAGGGTAATTTATATTATATAGGCTCGAAGTGTATTAGAAGAGTTGTATCTTTTTTTCAAAGTTGCGTGACCATATAAGTGACCCTTTCATTACCACTGAAATTAAGACACCATCTGTGCTGACAGAATTAAACGCACGTTGATAAAATAATGCCAAAATAAAGGCAAAATTAATAATAACAAAAAATAATAATATTAATAAAATAACAATAATAAATACTCTCCTCCGCGCCCGCTACACACGCAAACAAGTCTTAATGCGCGATCTTCCCCAACATGACCAAAAAACGCCTGTGATGGGCGGAGTGCGATGGCCAATGCGGTATACGCGGGGGACTCGACGCAAATGAGGGAAAAAGCCCGCGAAACAGAAAGAGGGCAGCGGAAGAATAAGCCAGTGCGCACGCTCCCGTAGTTTGTTAGTTTAGAATATGATTTATTCCGTTTACATAGAATAAAATGGGGTAAATTCTTCCGGCCTGTAGACAGATTAAAGAATAAATAACACTCTGGGAATTGGGAAATCTATACATCTTTAGAATGTCTACTAACTTAGACCGCTTGCAAAACCCATTTCTTATTGGCATGTTTTTAATATAAGAACGTTATGGCCCCGTTGTGCGAACGTGTCTGCATATTACGTCGTTCCGAAGTCTACAAAAACGTTTCCAAAGACCACATAACCCAGGTCACATCTCCCGTTTTCCCACGTTAACAAGAGGGCTTTAGCAGTAATCTTCCGGGGACGGTTGGTTGACACTTCCAAACGTTGTCCAACGTGGTTTCAACGTTTTGAACTTGGTTTGACCACTTTGTAACATTTGCAAACGTCGATAAAACGTTATGTGTTACCTGGATGTATCTTATCTTTTAATGTACAGGTTTTGTTACTTTTTTTGTTATGGAACTACGTATATAGTTTGGAAGGGAACCTGTATATAGGTACAACCACTACTCTGGCATTTCCAAGAACTGTATATTGGCAAGACAAATCTATTTGCTTGGCGGCCATCTTGAAATAAGATGGCTGCCACAACCAAATAAGCCAAATGTAATATCAATGTTGTAGTAATATTACTCCCTTGCCCTGAAACATGGGTATAGGTACCAGAAATTTGCCTCCTACGAATCTCAGGGGCCAAGATATAGACAGAATGAGTTTGAATGGGACGATTTTGAAAAAAAATGGGATATAAAGATCCATACCCGCGATTTCCGTGGAACAGGTAAATATCAATCAGAGGGTCTTTCAAACCAAATGATGGGCATTCGAGGATTCTGAGGGGGTGAACGGGGTCATCCCCCGGTTTATGGGCTATGAAGTATTTGGTGAAATAGCCAGTATTTATACCCCTTGGCGGCCATCTTGGATTTGACACAACTTTAAGCATTTGAAAATAATCTTAAAATTAGACATCCAAATGATGTGAAATCAAGTGTGGAATTTGCTTTTAACAAAATTTCTGCAGAAATTACATTACAGCCGGCACTAACTAATGTATACACGAAAAGTATGATGAACATTATGAAGGGGTAGCTTTAGCAAGTTAAACGGTCACATTATGCACGGTTATGCAGGAGTCAATTGAAAAAAAAATGTGGGAGCAAAATGTTGGTAGTCCAATCCCCACATATCGTCGGTTCCAATACTACTGATCTATTACAAAATACGTGTTTCGAGAAAACTCCGCAATTGAAAATCTTCCCTTCGTAATACGCTCGAAACATACCGATTGAGTCATTTACTACCTGGCAAAAGGAAATATCATCAAGGACAAACTTCAGGGAAGTTTTTATTCAGTGACAAATAAATGCTGGTTATCTAGCCCACACTGTTTATATGACTGCTAAACTTATAGATAAGTATGTGATGTAGATTTTTTTGTTTTCCAAACGAGGTCTGAGATAGACCACAGATAGACCAGTATGTGACGTATTCATCACAGTATTATAAAAAAGGTGCAACTGTCATATCAGGCAGCACATAGTGCTCTATGTCACTATAGCGCTGTTATTGTGACGCAGATTTGAAAGATCAGTATGTGATGAAGATATATGTCTCATATCGACTTCGATTTCTTAGATAGAACACAGATAGATCGGTATGTAATGTATTCATCGCCGTGTTTAAAGTACGCATGTACGTTATTTTTAGTACATCACATAGTGATCTATGTAAGATAGCGCTGTAGTGAAAAATAAATTTGAATTAAATGCCATAGATCAAAATTGCTAATTAATATCTCATTCATTAGGTAGAGTCCAAGTCTGAAACTCTGTTATTATGAAGAGTTAAACGTCATATTAACACTAACGATTTTTCTAAAAAATGTCAAAAGATATGAGATAGAACAGTATGTGATGTAGCCGACATTATGAATATTTTGTGCTATCCTGGCGTACAGTTGTGAAATTATAAACTTAAAGGTACATTTCGTGATTCCTGCAAATTCGTTTTATTTTCTGTTCATTAGATATCGTTGAGAAAAAAGCTTATTCACAAAAATTTGAGTTGTTCCGATTTTTGCCGTTATGAGCAATTGCTGTTTCCCAAGGTCCCATAGGGCACTGTGTTGCAAAATTCTGGTCCGCTTACGGACAGAAAACACAAATCGCGACGCTTTGGAGAATAGTCAACATATAATGTGAAATGCATGTGGTTTTGCAATAATTTCACATCTTCTAGGGAGAGAGTGGCCTAGCGGTTAGGGTGCTTGCCTGGGGCGCAAAATTTACCCAAAAAAATTCTTTCCGGGTTCGAATCCCGGTGTGGTCATTGCTGGGATTACTCGGGGTGCTCAATTCTGGATTGATCTGTTATACGAGCTATTGATTAAAATACAGAATACCCGCTCTCCTCCATGGTTCACTTGGATTGGGCAAGTATGCATCTTGAACGCATCCCGTCCTTCGAAGGAAACGTTAAGCCGTCGGTCCCGTGTACAGAGCGTCACACTGTACATGTACATCACAGTCAGTGTCGAATAAGAGTAGGAGTAAACCCCTGACTGTTTCCCATCCCCCAGGCTCAAAAGCGGGCCATGTAGGAGCGTCCGATCATGATACACGCGGCACTGGTATAAGCATACTCAGTTGAATAATCCTGACATCACCACAAGCCATTACCAATGACTTGTGGACACGCTAAGAAGATCTACCAATAATTTGCCAAGAGATATAGAGAGATTAAAAAAAATATATAAAAATATTTTACCAAAAACATGTAATTTTAGATTATTGGTGTTTTTGAAGTAGGATTGAAATATCGATATTGCAAGAGGATATTTAGAGAAACAATTCAATTAGTGGTGTACGGATAAATTAGCCCCCCCCTAAAAATAGCGCGGCGGGACTAAACGGGACCGACCCCTTGTTCTACTTGAATGTTAAATATTGTGATTTTAAATTTAATATCCTTTATTTTGAACATTATGTATTGAAGAATCCAAGTTCATTGCTGTGGTTGTTGAGGCCCACTATGGTGTGTTCCAGTTGGCAGGTTTCGTGTAGTATTGTGTGTTCCAGTTTGGTTAGGTTTTCCTTTTTCACCGGTCTGAGAAAAGTCCGATTCAACAAGACTTGGGGTTAAGGTGCAATAGGGGCATTATATGTAGATGATGTAAAAGGTCATGGGACCAAGGTCAAAGGGTCATCTGAGATCA
>JAMKCH010026436.1:0-18752 GCA_023653785.1 Ophioderma brevispina
ATACATAAACAAATCGCCGATAAATCGGCGATAAAGGGGAAAATATTATGTATAATTATCCCATTAAAATTTTCACATGGTGCCCCAACTGAGACACAAAAAAGAGCAAGGATTCTGGACGCCAGTGACGTCATTTGGTTGGGCGTACCAATGCTAGCATGGGACCGCTACTAGGCATGGGCGCACCGAAATTTTTAATGTGGCAATAGGGGTGTCTGAAGGCCTTTTTGAGCACAAAAAATGCACTAGTTGGATCATTCCGTGATGTATATAATGGATAAAATAGAATTAACAAGTTCACAATTATGTTTTACTACTGCATTGGTGTTAAGTTTGAGTTGTACATGTATATTTATTATCACACATAGCTAAAATGGTTTGAAATTTCTAAGCACAATAGCTTGTTCATACTATATAAATAAAGGTTGCTTGCACTAATTTGGCTAGGTATACTGAAAATAGATTTTAAAAAAATTGTTGGTTTTAATCCACCTAGGAAACTTGAAGGTGTATTCCAGTTGTGTGTATATATAGGACCCTTTTACCTGCAAGTTGCTTCAATTTTTATATCACGAAAAGCCATACTTTCCTCATTGATGTCCTGAAATTTCAGGATTGATATCTACTCCAATGTCGTTTGTGAACAACAAAAATAAATGCACACCAAGACTGTGCCTTGGGGCATGCCGCTGAAGACTTCAGTTAGATGGAGCACCATTTATAATAACTCCCTGAGGAGGAACTTGGAAGTTCTTAATCCAGTGAGTACATGGTTCTGCCTCTTGATCAGTAGTCTCTGGTGGGCACAATGTTGAAGGCCTTCGAAGAATCGAGGATGGCGAGGTCTGTAGTAGTACAGTCATCTAAGTTTTTGGTCAAATCATGTGCGGTTAAAATGAGCTGGGATTCAGATGATCTGGCTTTATGAAAGGCATGTTGCGCATCAGTGAGGATCTTTAACTTCTTCATTAGGCGACTATCAATTATATGCTCCAAAAGCTTACAGCACACATAGTCAATGAGATGAGCTGTTAATTTGCTGGGTCTGTCATGGTGCCTTTCTTGTAGACTGGCAAAATATTGGCCTCCTTCCAGTCATCAGGCAGATCCCAGAGTCTATTGACTGCTGAAAGATGAATCTTAGGGTTGAAGTAATTTCTTAAGTGGCCATCTTGAGAGTGTGGTTTGATACTTCATCTGTCCTGCAGCTTTAGAAGGGTCAATGTTTCAGAGAAATTCTTCCACACCGTCAGTAGAAATAATGATGACAGGCATGTTTTTATAAGGGTGATTTATTTGTGGTATACGGGAGGGCACCAAGTTCTCTCTAGTGAGCACACTTTGAAATTGTGTACTAAGTCCTGCGGCTTTCTCACAATCCTTAGTAGGATTAAGGTTGTTTGAGTACTGGTATTCCTGTATTGGCCTTTTTATTTGATCTCACATGATGCCCAAATTTCTTTGGTTTTTCCGAGTTGATGATCTCCAATGTTCTTATTTACCGTTTTCTGGCAGTCCTTGTACTGAGTCTAGTGGTCGTCTCTACTCGAAATATTTGCATGGGTGTACAGCTTCCTGATATTTTTTTTCAGGTTTTATTTAAACAATGTGGGCCCTCTGTTTCTACGGTATGTCTTAAGAAGAACATGGGATTTAACAAGATCATTTTGGGAGCTCACAAAAAATTTCCAATTTTTCATCAACAGTTCTGTTTTCTGGGTTGGTGTCATTGAAGTTGTCTGCTAAAATCTTTGCATGTTGTCTAAACTCTTCCTCATAAACTTTCTTCCACTGCAGAACACATTACTGATCCTGACTTTGGTCTCAAACTTCATCACTTATCACTTATTCCAGAATGTGGTTTCACTGTATGAAGGAGAGAGGGTGACTCATGTATAGTAGGTCACGTCACAGGCATGCATCAGTTCCATACTCTCATTTACGTATCTTCATGGTATTGAAAGGTACAGTGTGGGATTAGGAAGGATCATTTCACTTCAATTAGCTTTGCTTTTAGTGGTACGTCCTGTTCTCATGTATGTCTTCATTCCATTAATACCAGATACATGATGCACCACAATGCGTGCTGTCACAATTCTTATTGAATTCAACATATATAATTTGTGTTTGAATAACAAAAGAAATTTCGCGTTGTCTCGTAATGTACAGGGTGGTGAGGAAGAGGGTGGATAAGAAGGTGGACGAATACGCATATCTTTTCTGCGTGGTCTGTCTCGTCTCCGTTCAAAGAATATAGCTGTGGGCTGCCCCATGACCTTTTACCCTGGCACATTACCTTTGACTTCATCATATGAGGGATCGCAGGTGCACCTATGACAACAGTTTTGGTTCCAATTGAACTTCAGTTGTTCAATTGAGGTAATTTTAAAAAAAAACTTACTCACCCAATTTGTGACACAAAACACATACACACAACTCCACACACACATCCACACACCACACATACACACGTGCAACGGATTGCTAAGTGGTCCCTCCATCTATAGCTGGCCCTACAAAAATAAATGACACATTTAGAGTTTCTTTTTTGTTTGTCAAAACCAGTGTGAGTTTAGCATGTCTTCAAATTATCTGGAAAGGTACATTTTTTTTTCCAAGTTTTTCTTAATTACATCAATATGTTTCAATATCAATTATACTCACCAAATTGTGAAGTTATTCTATTTATACATGTATACTTACGAAGGACCAACTAGTACATTTTTTGTGCTCAAAAAAGGCCATCAGACACCCCTACTGCCACGATAAAATTTCGGTGCGCCCCAGCCTAGTAGCGGTCCCACGCTAGCATCGATACGCCCAACCATAGACGTCACTTGGCGACCAGAATCCTTTGCTCATTTTTGTACCTTCCACTTGTGGGGAAGGGCCTGGATGAGGGTTACTATTGGATCATCGTAAGTCTACATGTATAAAATAGAAATAACTTCACAATTTTGGTGAGTATTTTCTATTACACATTGCATTCATCCATGTTTATACATTATGAATGATCCAACGAGTGCATGACTGCCACACAGGTCACTAGGTGGAGGAAGTGAAGCCGGTAGTCTCAGTAGTAGCGGGGTTCTCGCCATGTTTTCTTTTAATGGAAAGCTTTAATAATTTTGCCCCATAGTATAGCCATTACATAATACATGCTAGTATATCATAAAACACTCAATACAAGGTACAGATAAGTTAGCCCGGCAATCCCCTCAACCTTATGAGCAAGATTATAATGATGCACTGGCATCCCTCCTCTTCCTCTGACTGCTTTCTGACAGGATGGTTTTGGCCACGGTTGTTTACTAGTAAGGAAGTCCTTCATATAAATATTTGGAAATGTAGTGGCTCCTCTCATCCTGCTTCTTCTTCTTCCATATATCAGAAATTTTCACTCCACTCCTAATTGAAAATCCCAGATGTGCCCTGACTTCTTTCTCATGCAGCATGAGGGTCTTAAGGCGATGTTACTGTTCCAGTACGAAGGCTTTTTTTTTTCCCCACTTTTAAAGCATCAAGATGAGGGAAGTGACCCAGTCTGATAATGTTTGTTTGGTTTGCGGTTTGTAAGGTTTTTATTGTAGTTATAAGAGGTGCTCCGAAATAAGAATCCATAGATTTCCTCAATAAGGCAGGCGGTGGTAATAATTTCGGAGAGCTCTGACTGACACCAGCGTTTTATCCTCATGATCACAGTAAACACTGGTAGTTCTGGAAGTACTACATCTTGCAAAATTTTTCCACCGTCTGGGCTGAGCTTTACTGAGCCAGTCCAAAGATTATTTCATTGTTTATAAGCAGAAGACTTTTTTTAAGAACGTCTGAACAAACATTTCACTGAAATAAAGCTTTGAAGAGCTTGGGCTCTGACTCCTAAGTAATTTCATTTTCTAAATGTATTTTTTTAAATTTGTTGTTCTGCAGTTGCCATCTCCTTCCTGCCTTTCCCAACCTGTCTTCTTTTTTTGTGAGGGTGGTGTTGAGGGTTATTAAGTTTTAGGAGGTGGGTTGGTGTGTGGCAATCTGGTATGGGTTTTGGTGGTTTGTGGTTAATGGTTTTTTGAAATGGTTTGGGTTTTCTTGTTCAATGAAAATGGCGTCCCCCCCCCCCCCCCCCTGATTTCTTGTTTTTAAAAATTAAAAATTGAAGTGCAATATTCAAAATATTTTGTATTTTATTTATCAATTGTGTTTTGTGCTTTTGCCTCAGTGCGTCTTAGGAATACATCCTTTGGATTACAGCGTTTTCTATCTTCTTCTTCTTTCTCCTCCTGATTTCCTCCTTGCTAGCTCACTGAGGCAATTTTAATTTTAATTTTTATATTTCTTTTTCTTGATATTTTGGATATTGTTCAATTTTTGATGTTTCTTACCGAATATGTAAATAAATAATAAATAAATAAATAAATAAATAAATAAATTACTATTGGTTGAGGTGCATACGGATTGTCTGAGTTTAGCCAGAAACCGCACAAGAAAAGAGTACCATGTGTGAGGTCCGAGATCTCATATACTTTTTGTCTTTAGATAACGCATGAACATAACACCTTCTGGTAGAAGCGGCCATAAGGAGGAATGTTGTCTTTCCTGTCAAGTCAAGGAGAGTGGCTTAGTCCAAGGTTAAAACGGCTCGCCAGCTACATATTGGAGGACTAATGAAGATCCCAAGAAGGAATGAGGTTCCGAATAGTCGGACGTTTATTTAACATCTTTAATTAGATCCGATAGCCCTTATCGTCTCTAATCATGTCCGGAGCTACATGGGGATAGGAGAAATGGCAGACAGGTAGTGCCATAGTCCTAAGGCTGGAGATTTCTTGAAAAAGAGACGTCAGGAAGTTAGCCACGTTCCTACAGAGGCATTATCGATCACCTTATGTTGTTGCACCAGCATTGAAATCCGTCGAAGTCGGCTATTGTAGATACTGGAGGTAGACTTCCTTCGTGCTCCACCGCCCCTAGGAGTCAAGCTTATCTTTTCGCAAAGCCTTGCGTTGAAGGCGAGCTTGAGAGAGTCCACACCTTCAAGTGTAGAGACTTTAGTCTTTGAGCGACCTCTTCTGTTTCTCTTTCTTATTCCGTCCACCAATAGATTTAGCCTTAAAGGAATCAGTCTGGGATGGTCTTGTCCAGCATGCGACGCAGCCGCAAACCCAAACCTGACGTGGCCGAAAAATTTGGCCGACCACGCAGCCTCTTGCATGACCTTGATTGCTGCAACTTCGTCAGTACTTTTGCCCGAATTGTATCGGTGGAAAGGCGAATGCAATCAGGTTCTCCCAACTTATTGTAAAGCAGTCCTTCACCCAGGGCTTTCTCGTCCGGTTCCAGCCACGTGCAGTACGTTGGGAGTTGGTGATTTTTGCCGTTCGCAAACAGATCTACCATGGGCCTGTAAATGTTTTGAAAAATCATCTGGCATATGCGGCTGTTGAGATGGCCACTCCACGGTTTGATTGCCGAGTGAGCTATCATCTTGGCTGATTTCCCCCTGGAAAGACTGTCTTCCTTCGATACAGTTTATGACTCCTGGAGATGTTTCCGCCTTGAGGGTAATTAAATGATACTGGCACCAAGAGAAGAGGCGGATGGTTGTAGTGCACATGAGGATACTCTTTGTCCCTCCTTGGTGATTTATGTAGGCAACAACAGTGGAATTGTCTGATCTGATTTTCACCACTGATCCCAAGAATCATTTGTTTGAACGGCTTTTAAGCGTGGTAGACTGCTAGCAACTCTATGACATTTATATGGAGCTTCCTTATCATTTGGACCATACTCCCTTTATTCTGTGGGATCTCATGTATGCTCCCCCATCCTGTCTTCGAAGCATCTGTTGTTATAATAACTTGATGAGGAGCCTCCTGAACTTCTTTCCTTCCCCACCATAAGATTCTTCGTGTTGCTAAACCATCGTAGGTGCTTCGCATCTTTGGCGTTTAAAACATTATTGCGGTTTTCATCGTGACTGTAGTCCCTCTGTAAGTAACTCCGGAGGTGTTAGCTGGAGAAGTCTCATCCTCAATCCTGCCAGAAGGGAGAAGGTCCTATCCAAACTTGCCATCATCCTAGAAGCAGCGAGCCATAGATGAGCCGGAGAAAAATTCCTCTTCAGAATGAGCAGGATACAATCCCTCAATCTTGAATTTCTCTTCTTCTCCTCTGATTGGAAAAGCTTTGGCTGTTTTCATCAGTCCAAAATCACTCCTATAAACTCCGGTTACTGGCTTGGAATAAGACTTGATTTCTTGAGGTTTATCATAAAGCCCAACTCTTTTACCGTATTCATAACCACAGTTAACTGCTTTAACAGACTTGATTTTCTTGGGGCTACAATCAACCAATCGTCCGAGATAGACTAAATTTGGCACCGCCCCTCCTTCCATATTTCTGCCACTGTCTTTACTGTCTGTAAGGTAAGGGGAGCAGTTGAAAGTCCGAATGGCAGAACTTGGAATTGAAAAGACTGGTTGTCGAATCTGAAGCGAAGCCATTTTTTGATGAGGAGGAAAACTGGAACATGGAGTAGGCGTCTTTTAAAATCCATGTCGCGCCGAACCAGCCCTTCTTCAACTCTTTGATGACCGCTGAAAGGGTTTTCCATTCTGAAATGTCTTGGTCGAATAAATCTGTTCAGAGGGCGTAGATTTATGATAGTTCTGAGGTCTCCTGTGTTTCCTTCGGAGCCGGAAGAAAATCGAATAGAAAACCTACCTTCCATAATCCTCTTTATTGGAAAAATGCTTTTTGTTCTTAGCAATCTTTCACTAGGTCCTTCTTTAATATCATAGCCTTTAAAGTCTCTTTTGGCATAGGCGTATTGCAGAATCTGGACTTTCATCGGCGGAAGATCGGTAAACTCCAAATGGTAACCTTCTGAAATAGTCTGTAGAATCCATTGATCTGAGGTTATCGATCGCCATGCCGGGTGGAAAAACTTCAGACGCCACCCCCACTGGCGTCAAATGTAGGTAGGAGTCAATTGAACTTTCCTCCCCTACTCGCGCCACTTCTGGCACCTCTATGTTGGAGTAGCGAATAGCTCTGAACGTCTAGAGCCTCTATAGCTGGACTTTGCTATCTTTTCAAGCCATTATCCGACTTCCGAAGGAACCGCGATTCCCTATATGCAGGACCATAACTGGAGGCGGAGGACCTTCTGCGGGTTAGCCATAATCATAAGGTCTCTGTATCTATAAGGTCATTATGGAGGAGCCTCTGGATGGTACTATTAGACCTCTTGGCAGCGGAATCTGCCAGCCTTTACAGTTCTTTCCTGAGAAGCCTAAACTGACAACTGTCCCTCAAAGAGGATCCTTCCTCGGGGCAGTGTTAAGGAGAAATTTTGGCTTGTAAAATCAAAGCATCAACGCATCTTTAACTGGTAAGTAATCTTCGTGAAAAGCTCTGAGAAGAAACGTCGATGAGATCTCTATAGTAAAAAGGCTCTCTCAATAGCTCATTAGAAAGCTCTACATTAGGCTCCATAAACCCGTTAAAAAGGGCAGAGACAACAAGGCTAATTGAAGTTCTCATTCCATCACTGAGCGAGCTGTTCCAAATGGCGGAGATCGGCGTCCTTGCCCTCATTCCGATGAATAAATCTAGGAAGGTTCCTTATGTTTCTAGAAGAACAGCCTTTCAACACCAACTGGAGGGCTGGTCTTGGCTTGCATAAGTCTTCTCATCAGATTACATTTATCCAGCAAGGTCTAGGAAACCAAAGGTACAGAGAAGACTTCTTTATCTTCTAACTTGAAGGGAAGCTCAGGAATCAAATGAGAAAGGAGGTCTTCCTCTGATAACAGTCCAATGACTTCTGCACCTTATCAATAGTCCGTCTTAAGTCTGTCGTAACAGGATGAAGGGCTTCACTACCCGTTTTCTATAATGCTTTGCGGCCAACCAAGGTCCGAAGTTGTAGATCTTGAGGAAGGCAGAATCACATTTCAATCCACGATGAACCAAAACAGCTGCCAAAAAGGGTGCAGCAACGTCTGGAGATAGGTAACGTAGGTCTTCGAAGTCTTCCGTCATAAGGGATTGTCAACATCGGAATAAGGAGCTCCCAAATATTGGGAAATTTCTCTAACTTCGTATCCTAAAAAACAGATCAGAATCTTTACACAAATTTTCACTAGTGCGCTCTTGACTTGAGTACTTGACAGATTGGGCAACGCATGGAGTAGCATCTGCCGATAATGGTTGAGTATTTTCGGTGGCTTGAACTCGAGGATTAACACTGGTAGTGCAGGCATCAGGTTAGGCTCTTTTCTGTGATGAATCACATTAGCTGATTCACAAGCGGAGGATGATCATCTATCCAAGTTACTCAGATCTAGCACCTTCGAGATTCAGTACTTCATGTTGCATGGCGGACTTCTCTTGATCATCAGAAAAAAGATACTTAACTCAGTTTGGAGTAAATAACTTTAACATTTAGGCTTGTATAAGAGTTATAAGAGACATCAATCAACTTAGATCTTTTCTTGGAAGCTACACTATAAGCGGCCAATTACTTTCACACAAGGATAAACGAGTCGGTTTCTTAGAATCATTCGCCGAGGAGAAGAGAAGCCACTGACTTTTATCATTGATAAAACCAGTCTTTGATTAATGGCATATGAGATGACTTTTCCCAGTCTTGAACCTGAAGAATCTTTTTTTTCCCGGGGTCATGGGACTGGGACCGATGACGAGGGAAGAAGAAGTTCCTGAAGGGAGAGCTATAGTCTTCGGTAGTTCATGCTAGAAGAGTCATAATGTTTCTCTTCAACTGGAATGAGACTTTCTAGACGGAGAGGAGAAAGGATTCTTAGTACCAGAGCCATTCCTTCTGGAGAACGACGGGACTGCGACGGCTGTAATGACCCTCAGAAGAATTCCTTTTACGACCAACATATTCAAAATCTACTTCTCTCAGAAGAAAATCTTTCTATGGTGGCTGGCTATCACTGGAAGGCTTGCGTATGGGAATGCATTATGGAAGAAGAGCGACGTCTACAGGAGGTAGAAGAATGATCCTTAACCTTTCTGGAACCAGATAATTCTGAGAATCGAATGAAGGAGGAGAACCCTTTCTGGAAAGCATGACGACGGCTGGTCGCGTTGGGTAGATGGTATTAAGCCGACAGAGAAACAAACAGTGAAGCTGAAAAAGACCTGCGAACCCGACGGTTTTTGAATAGGCGGAGGAGGGAAGGAGAGGAACGGATGAAGTATTATTGTCCGGGGGGGGATGGGGGGAACGACGGCGACAGGCCCGAAGATGTCCAGCATGAACGAAATGGAAGACCGAATGCGAGAAACCGGGAAACAACAGGAGACTTGGAAGAACGTGGAGTAGAAGAAACTAGTCCTTTATCGTTGTACACATCTACATCAACAACTTTAACTTTCTCGGAGTGGGGAGTCGGGGAGGAATAGGAATAGGTCTGACTATCGTTGAAACGAATAACTAACTCCGTCAATAATCAGGTATATGATCCTTAAAATAAGTTCATGGAAAGTGTCGGTCACCACCGGTAACAGCGGCGGCCCTAGTGGGAATAGACTGAGTCACCACCACGGGACGAGATGCACGGGCCGTCAGGAGGAGATAGAGCCGACTCTGAAAATAATCATCTCTCTCATTTTACTATCTTCATTATATCATCGTCACGCAAAGCCACACATCTAGTACGGAAATCGACCGATTCCCGAGTCCACCGGACCCTTATAAGAAACTTATGATCATCAATAGGGGTTGTTAACAACCGGTCGTTGAGATTCACTCGCCGCCGACGCGGAAGCTCGCCCTCATCTCATTTTTATCATACCACAATCTGTAGAACCCACGGGCGCCGGGGGACTGAAGTTGTTTATCATTCCCTCCATGGGAATAAGTGCCAGCCTGGTTGGTTAGGTATTGTGAATCATCAATGAAAACTGGGAGAAGTGCGTCCCGTTCATCGACTGCAAGGCGCGGATCACTTGAATGAATTAGAGCCGTCAAAAAGCCATGGTGATTCTTAGACGTACAATGAGGGGCGGCAACGTCGGACTACTCAACCGTTGAATGGAAAATTCCAATTCATGTTGAATTTGGAAGGGGGATTGACCAGCAATCTTAAATAATCACTTAATCCAACCTGGGTTAATTCAATAATGAGCCCTTAAACTTGAATAACTGCAAGGAGTGGCTGGAGGGTTAGCCCTATAAATGTCTGACAGCCCTCTTGCCACCGTATAAAACATCGCCTGGAGGACTATATTCAAAGGTAGATCTTGTGTACTCTTGAAACTTCTTTAGGGTCAGAGGTGGGGTTGGTGGTAGAGCGGTATAGATGGGTTATGCGACTTCACCGGCGGATGAACCGGAGGGAGATGCCACGAACGGAGAAGGTATAGTTTAGCCTAGCCTTTTGTCTTTCTTAATTTCCTCTCAATGTATTACATCCAATTCATCAAAGTTCTTCTGAATCTTCAATTCCGTCCACCCTTTGTGAATGTTACAAGGACATATCTTGTACACTTCTACATTTCACACATAGCTCCTGCGGATCTTTTTTCCTTCTCGAAGGGACCTCCTTGCATGCTGAACATCTTCAATATCACCTCTGGGTTGATTCATGGTGCTGCAACATCAAGAAGAAAAGCCATACTTGTAACATCTGTTAGGTACGAAAGAGTGCTAAACTGCACCGGAACCAGGAAAACCAATGGGTGGAACATAAAAAGGCCAGGAAGAAAGACGGACGATTCAGAAGAAACATGGCACCTCCCCCCCCCCCCCAAATTAAAAAAATTTGAGATTCAATCGCATAGGCAGGTAAACATAGAAGAACATAAAGACATGCTGCAACCTCGGAGTCTATCGACAGGCAAAACCAGAACCTAATGCATGGGAGCAGAACACCACAGGGACACACATACCCCCAATAGATGCCTGGCGGTCTAAGTGTGGACTTACGTAGGGGGGAGCTAACCCTGGCCTAAGGAATCTCCCACTTAATACCCTCCAGACGAGCCACCGCGAAACAAGAGGCCTGGGCTCGCGGGGGCAACCATGTATGGGATACCCACATATAATATATAATCCTGATACTTAGTCCAACAGCTTCCAAGTCTGAACTGCCGAATTCCGAACCTCCGTCGTCATCTTGAACGTCTTCAAACACCATCACAAACACATCATCCAAACTTCCGATTCATCCGTAGATAACTTAAACGTAGAAATTATATCAGATATGAAATATGATCTTAGTCCCTCCAATAAAACGGCGATGATGGGGAAAAATTATGGTGTTTAAATCCCAGTAAAAAAATTCACATGGCTCCCCTACTGAACACAAAAAAGACAAAGATTCTGGTCCGCCATTGGAAGTCATATGGTTGGGCGTGCCGATGCTAGCGTGGGACGCTGCTGGGCAGGGGCGCACCGAAATTTTTAATGTTGGCAGTAGGGGTGGTCGATGGCTTTTTGTGAGCCCAAAAATGCCCTATAGTTGGATCATTTCGTACTGATAAAATGGATGAATAGAAAATTTATTAAAGATATGACCCAGATATCAAGCTAACCAACCTGCAGGCCCCATTTAACCAAATTGAGCCGCTATTAATTTAACTCCAAATACGGCCTGTATGTTGCGCCCAGAACACCAATATGAATCTCTAAGTCCAACCACCAGTTTCCCTTTTTTTTTTACAGACCGCTACTGCAACAGTTATTAACATAATGTTTTCATTGGTAATAACATCTAAAACTGCATTTTTAACACAAAAGGAATCGAATCAGAAATGTATAATCAACAAACTCTTCTCATAAAATTATTGTCCAATAGATAACATTGATTAAAAGCATCATCATTCAACAGAATTTTGTGACGGCGCAAAGAGTTTAATCTTAACCCAAAATTTAATGCCATATTTTTTTTATTTGTTTGATATTTGTTATTGATGTTTTGTGTTGAAATCATAGGTTTTACTTTCATAAAGTTGAGAATGTAGCATTCTCAATAACAATAACCTGCAACAACCCCGATAACAATATCATTAACAAGCAAGTGCAGCCCCGCATTTATCATTTAGGTAAATTGGAGTTTGTCCTCTGTCACTTAGTCATAGTTTTTATATCGCTTGAACCATATTTTATCACCAATAAATTAATGTTTACATTAGCCAGTTAGTAATAATTATGTAAATGCATTCAGTGTGACCCAGTAGAATTGTTTTTGGGCAAGTAAAAATGGTGACTGCAATCAATATGTATTTGCCATTTCCTGTTTTCTCCTTTGCCAGTCTATTGGTTACCGGCTCCTCATTTTTGAAAATGGGTTTTTCTGCGGTACTTGCTTGTTAGGTCATATCTTAAAAAAACTATTGCCTTCTACTTTATGACTTTTCAGGGGGATCATTAGCTAACATCTTGTACCTTACAACGAATATTAAGTATTCACGTGCTTTTTTTGGTTCAAACCTTATGGCGCCTTCCCACCAATTGTTGCGTTTTTTTGGGGGACATCACACGGTAATACCCGAATGACTGAAGTAAATCTAGTTCAAACACGATACCATTAACAAGGGATGGTGGTCCAATACATTGAAAATGCCATCTAATTATTATACAATACTACATGGTTAGCGGGGAAATATGGCACACAATTTTCCCGAGGTACTGGCTACGGGCCTATCACCACCGAAACCCTAAGGGCATGGGGTTGGGGTGATAGGCCCGTAACCAATACCTCGGGAAAGTAGTGTGCTCTATTTCCCCTATATAAAACCATGTAGTATTTTTATTATTACACCTCACTGGTGACTCTTGGGGATGAGGTTGTAGGAACAGTTGTCAAACTATTTCCCTATGGAAAGAGCACTTGTATCACGGAGATCCAGCCAACAATGGAAATTAGCAAGCATTCATTTTCATGAATTTCATGGAGGTGTAATAACAAATCAGTGACACTTGGGTCACAAGAACCAGCACAACTTGCTATTTTGGGGTGCGCAATCACTCCAAACAAATCACAATGCTAATGCTTGTTTGTAAGGTGTTTTCTTGTACTTCAAGGGTGCTGAACAAGATTTTTTTGGTTCAACCTCTGGGAAATGTGGGGAACTCTCGCTAGACGGCATTTTTCAAAATGGCCGCCAAACAAATCATGTTATGCGGCACTTCTACACCGAATGCACTATCAACAGAGGTTGTGACACAGACATTCAACTCACCCATTAGTGATAGGATAATGATGGCTGGAATGATGAACACCCGATTGTCAAACCCTTCTTCCATCGGCGAGTTGGGATCCTTGAATTCAACCATGATGATGTCACCGGTATCACGCCTCTTCAAAGTCTCTACATCACATAGATGTCTCCTCACAGTTCACCTAACACCCTCTCCTTCCTGTGATCTCAGTTTTCAAACATCAAAACTGGATGAAACCAGCAAATTCTTGCTGTAATCAGTGGCTTTTTCCACTTGTTAGTCGTTAGTAGTAAACAAAACAGGCTATAGCATCGCGACAACTTCGTTTGACAAATAACAGTGTGTTTTTAACCTACTTTCATACTATGGCCTCTTCATTGCTTCATCATGCATGCAGAGAGGACTTCTGTTCTTTGAGTCTGGTTTCATAAATAAAATGTTGATAAGTTAGCTCAATACTGGTCCTGTCACACTCACTCTGTAAAAGATAAAATAGAGCATGTGAACTCTATGTAAGTACATATCAAGGTTATTATCATTGTAAAATAATAATAGTGGCTGTAGTGGCCATACAATTGCACAATTAACATGAATATAAAAGAAATATACTACAACCATGATCTCGCATTTTGGTTAGGCCTACATCAAAGTTTGTCTCAGACAAACTTGTTAAAGTTTGCTCTTGTCAAGAAGCTTCAAATAGTTGAATGGATTTTACAATGTGGTAGGCTGTAGCCGAGTCGGCCGAC
Organism: Ophioderma brevispina; assembly: GCA_023653785.1. Lineage (NCBI taxonomy): Eukaryota > Metazoa > Echinodermata > Ophiuroidea > Amphilepidida > Ophiodermatidae > Ophioderma > Ophioderma brevispina. The sequence goes on from JAMKCH010026436.1 coordinate 13,945, forward strand.
CCTAATGCTGCTTTGCACTGGCTATACTTTTTTTTTTTTTTTTTTTTTTCCACCAAGTTACATCATTGTCGCCCTTACGGAACTCCAGATAAATGGTATACAACATGGGTTAACATTTTTGTCACAGACGGACGGACGAACGGACGGACGAACGGACGGACGGACGAACGGACGGACGCTGCTCATTTCATAGTCCCCGTTCCGAACTCGTTCGGCGGGGACAATAATAATAGTGGCTGTAGTGGCCATACAATTGCACAATTAACATGAATATAAAAGAAATATACTACAACCATGATCTCGCATTTTGGTTAGGCCTACATCAAAGTTTGTCTCAGACAAACTTGTTAAAGTTTGCTCTTGTCAAGAAGCTTCAAATAGTTGAATGGATTTTACAATGTGGTAGGCTGTAGCCGAGTCGGCCGACCCTAATGCTGCTTTGCACTGGCTATACTGTACAGTGCCCTGCCGCGGTGGACAGACCATGTCATATTCCTTTGACAAACTCACGATCATTAAAAGTAAACTCATGTATGAAAAATATTAACTTTCTGTTTTACAAAGTGTCTTATTTGATTGAAATATTTAAAAATAATGGATATGATTACAATCGGTATAGCCTACTGGACAGGACCATGGATGCAGCTGTATTTTACAGCATAAAAGTGTGATACATATATCATACAGTCAGATCTTTTTGCTGATTTTTGTTGATTACAGTAGTAGTAACTTAATAGTAAAGTAGTAAATCCAAAGTTTTAATTTAAATCCGGTTTTGGGGTTGGTACATTTTGTGACCCCACTTTTCTGCTCCCAGTTGAATTCAGCAGCCTTGCATAAAGTACAGTATTCCCTGCACTTTATTCCGTCAAGGCTGCTGAATTCAACTGGGAGCAGGCAAAGTGGGTGCAGTAAATGTACCAACCCCCGGTTTTGTCCCCATGAACGAGGGTGGCCAGATTCACCTCACACTTGCAGCAACTGCCCTTACTGTACTCCCTCTTTCCACTTCGCCCGATTCAATGCATCCTCCATCCTCAACCCAACCCTCTTACTCTCCTCCTCCACTGGCTTTTTCCAAGTCCTCTTTGGATGTCCCCTCCTTCTCAAACCTCCACCTCGAACTCAAAGCACTTCTTAAAACATGCTTGTCATCCTTCCTCAGCACGTGCCCATACCAACATACACTATTCGCCTTTGCCAACCAATCCACCGTTTATTCCAAACCCAATATCTGCATCAAGTCATCAGTCTTCATCCTATCCATCAACTTCACATCACACATCACTCTCATCATTGCTCTCTGTCCTCCTTAGAATTCCCATCTCATTTTTGCTCAGACACCATGTCTCACTGGTGACTTGCCCTTTGGTCTAATCCCAACTGGTCTAATGGCCATTTTGGCTAACTCCAATTGGTCTAATACCATTTAGTCTAACTCTAATAACCATTTAGGCTAATAACCATTTAGTCTAATAGCCATGTAGTCTCATATTCATCTGGTCTAAATCTCATATCCATATCGTCTATAACCGATTTGGTCTAATGCCAATTGATCTAATGCCCATCTGGTCTAATATTAATTTTGTCTAATATCCTTTGGTCTAATACCCAATTGGTCTAATATCCATCTGGTCTAATATCCATCTGGTCTAATATCCATCTGGTCTAATACCCATTTGGTCTAAAACCCATTTGGTCTAATACCCATTTGGTCTAATATGCATTTGGTCTAATATCCATTTGGTCTAATGTCAATCTGGTCCAAATGGGTATTAGACCAAATAGATATTGAACCAAATTAGGCCAAATGGATGTTAGACCAAATGGATATTAGACCAATTGGGTATTAGACCAAATGGATATTAGACAAAATGAATATTAGACAAGATGGATATTAGACCAAATGGGAATTAGACCAAATGGTGTTTGTGGTTATTAGACCAAATGGTAGTAGACGAAATGGGCATTAGACTAGATGGGCATTAGACCAAATGGCCATTAGACATTTTGGTTGTTAGATAAATTGGATGTTAGACTTAATGGTTATTAGATAAATTGGTATTAGACAATATGGGTTTAGACCAATTGAAGTTAGACCAAAATGGCTAGACCAAAAGGGATTAGACCAAATGGCAATAAACCGTCTCACTCCCATACATCATCACTGATCTCACACAACTCTTATACACGTACCTTTTATCTTCAAAGGATATTCCCTTGCAGCAACTCCCCACATTCCCTAAACTTCACCCACCCATACCTCACTCTAGCTGTCACAGCCACCTCGCATCCACCACCCCCACTAACCTGGTCCCCAAGGTATGAGTACTCCTTCCACAGACTCCACCTCATCACACAATCTTTCCTCCTGTTCCACCATCCCTCCAGCACCCTTCTCACATCTTCCACACATAAAATCTCTTGCCAAACTTGGGGTCACTCTCTTCATCTTTGTGCATCTTCCATGGATCCATTTCCCACATTTCTCACACCACACTGAATTTGCTTTTACCCTCTTCCTACACATGCCACATGGGTCTACCTTACTCACTACCACCTCCCTCTCCACCCTCTCACTTTTGTCTTCCCAATGTTTACCTTCAGACCCTAACTCTCAATCACAATTGCAAGAAGCAGTGGCAAAAGCACAGAACCTTGATGCACACCCACCTTCACCTCAACTCCTCAGACAAATCAGACCCCACTCTAACTCTTGTCTTTGCTCCTTCATACAAACTCATCACTGCTCTAACCATTGCTTCTGGTATCCCTCTCTTCCTCATTGCCCACTCCATCACTTTCCTCAGTACTCTAGTATCAAATGCCTTCTCCAAGTCTAAATATACAGCTTCTTCCCTTTTGCTCGATTCCCCTTGCAACCTCATTAAAAATAAACACTGCATCTATCATTCCCTTCCCTGGTATAAACCCAAATTGCATCTTATCCACTTCCACTATCTTCTGAATCCTATTCTCTAGAACCCTCTCCACAATTTTCATTGCATGCTCCAAACAAATTCACACCCCTATATGTGCCACAACTCATTGCCTCCCTTTTCCGGCCCTTTAAAAATTGGAACTACCACACTCACTTCCCACTCCTCCGGCATCCCTCCTCCATCCAACACTCTCTGACACAACTCCATCATCACACCAATCCCTACCTCTCCACTCAGGACTCCAAAATTTGAAAGTTTTTGAAGTTCCCATCGCCAATAGGCAAGTACACGTTGTTTACAGAACATTTTGGGAATTCAGCTTTTGTTTGCCCCATTTTTGATCCCATCATGCATTGCGGTAGAGCACCCTCTGTTGATATTTCGCTACCTACAATAAAGTCTGTAATGATAATTTACCCTGCATGGCTCTGGCTTGGTGCTTAGCACCTTGAACCCTCGGCCACCCGCCGTACCGGTGTCCTTGCAAGATGAGTTATAAAATACAATATGTTGCAATTTTCAGTGTATAAAAGGAATAATCTTGAGCGTCTTGTCTCTGGACTCTTCTTGAATTTCAATTCAGAAAAGGAATTGTGACGGTGGCTAGGATAGGAATGACCAGAGACTGCCGTTGGTGGCATCACTAAGCTCTATTTCAACTTTTCAAGTGTAGTTTTCTGTGGTATTGCTAGGTTCAATAATTTCCTGAAAGAACTATAAAATTCCACTAAACACGCTTATTGGGTGCAATTTAAGCTGATTAACCTTGCTGTGTGGAGTGGAGGTTAGTTATTGTGCTCTCTTCACTGACATGCCAAAGAAGCAACCATTCTGTTGACAAATCCTTGTCATTGTATGCAAAACAAAAGATTATATTTGGCAAAGAACAAGCCCAGCTTTGAACGAGTCCAATACGTGAATAGTTCAGTGTACAAGTGCCAGTAATTCACAAGTTTAGGAGCTCATTCTGTGCTTAAAAACATGAAGTGTGCTTAAACACTAACAAACCTTTTCCGGACACTCAACAATTGATATTTATAAAGTCTAGGTTTACCGCCGGGCACCTCCACTCCATTGTGATACACACAATATAACTGTGAAAGAATCCTCAAATCACCAAAAAATCAAGGCACGTGCTAATTACGACGTCACACCGTGCATAATGCTAATTTGACACACCATGCATAAGACATTTGATTGTGCTTAAAGGTGCAATGAGAGATCTTGAGGCACCCAGATATTGTGTCATAATAGTGATTTCATGTATCGACTAGACACTCAAAAGATTTCTTACTTTGTATTTGGCTAATAAATCTTAAAAAAGAGAAAAAGGTGATTTTGATTTGCCTATATTTCAATATAAAACATAGGCTGAATTTTGTATTTGCTACAAAATTAGCACTTTCATAATTTTTGTACCAAAGAAACATTTCTCAGCTGAATCCTTTTAGATGGGAATATTTTTGATGGAAAGCTTTACATCAGGGCAAAAATCAGTACTTTCGGTTGTTTAATAGGGACACCTGATGTGAAATCTCTTGTCGCACCTTTAAAGACATTTTACTATAACTTTGTTAAATTTCTAATCCCAGTTAGGTATTAAAATTTAAAAAAACCTCTCCTACTTCTACAAATTATATCTTCTCTTACCAGCACCATAAATTTTGATAAATTTCTCTTCTTTATTTTGATCGTTCCTAGACAATAATCTCATTTTGGAAAGAATTTAGTATTGTGCCACCACCGTATGAATTCGGCAGCCTCAACGGAATAAACTGCATGTTGAAGCCTTGAGCCTGATCATGAATGAGAACAGAATAATGAATTCATCGCAGACCGAGCCGAGTTCTCACTAGTAGCCCTAGC
>JAMKCH010026437.1:0-173906 GCA_023653785.1 Ophioderma brevispina
AAACGACTGTAGCTCGGTCTATACCTAACCGATGTGAATCATCCTTGCTGTAAATTAAAGATAATGAATCCAGCTTTCAGATGATACCAAATATGTTAGATATATATTACTTAAAAATTAAAAATGGCGGACACAATCAGGGTCAAGTTTTTTTGACTCACCCTGTATTTGTTTAGTCATGGTCATGTGTACATCAAACATAATGCCCAAGTTCCGAACTGACTGTCGGTTCAATATGAGCATTGCTAATTTTCAGAGATACAGGTGGCAGTTTCTGAAGGATATATGGCGATCCAAGCACAATAATGAAGTTTTACTCTTCATTTAATTTTAACTTGTTTCATTTTGAACTTAAGCAATGCACAGCTGTAATTTGCGTTTGATCGTTGTGTTCAACGGGTTGTTCGATTGTTGTCAATGGATGGGGGAAGTCCTTTCTTGTTGTATTTAAGCCGTAAAGTATCGCGAAATTGGGTTAAAGATGACCTTATATGTTAAAGCTGTTAAAGAATGAGAATGAAGGTATTATTTTGGGAACCGGTACTCTCTTTAAGATGAATTGAATCCGGCGACACCATTATATTTGCAGGGAAGATCTCGGCCTCCGCCCTCGTTCTTCCACTTAAAATAATGGAATCGCCTTGGTTTCATTTCTTCATAAAGAGAGTACCGGTTCCCAAAATCATAGCTTTATTCTCTAAATAGGTAATGGGCTGTCCTTAACATAATAAAGTGTATTTTTTTCTAACATTTCCACAGGGTGATTTCAAATCCCTACACACACATATGCACACATGCAAGCTCACACCACACACACATACACACACACATGCACACACACGGTCTCTCTCTCTCTCTCTCTAATAATAATAATAATAATTAGCATTTAATATAGCGCTCTATAAAGAACACAGCACTTTACAGAAACATTGCAACTTTGAGGCAGCAGCTAATACAGTGCCAATTGCAACATTCACACAAACAACAACCGAAACCACGTACATCTCTCTCTCTCTCTCTCTCACTCTCTCACTCACTGACTGAAAATTTCTTTGGTACAAAAATTGTGAAATTTCTAATTTCCTATAGGAGCAAATACAAAATTCAACCTATGTTTTATATTGAAATATAAGCATATAACAATTATCGACTAGGTCTTCCAATTTACATTTGTATGATTTCCATTTCAAAAGCTCTTAGACCCCTATCACTTCCTATACATATTCATGGAATTCATATATATCTGGATTAATTCTCTAAATCTGTCATCTTACATCCTGCTTTCTGAGATTACCAGATAAAAACACTGCTTAGCCAGTCTTTGATTCAGGAAATTATCACTTGAGCATCTTTGAATGCTGGCTACTTTCTGCATCATTTACTAGCATCCTTGTCCGGAATTGCGTGCAGGTGTAAAAGACAATACGCAATCAAAGCCATGGCTGCTGATATGCCAGGGGTATTGACGTTTGCTGTTAGACTCATGTGATAGATGATTTTTTTTGGTCATTGCTATACCTGCATAATAACAATATTTTGATTGTATAGTCATGTCAGTAATTGCAGCCCTCTTATAAATCAGAATTTGTGACCCCATCAGCAAGGGAGGGGAGCTTGTGATATTCTGTCATTAGGGGGCATGCATCATATATAATAGCAAAAATACAGCAAGTAAACTTGCGTTATCCCCCTGGCAAGATGGCAGTCTGGAACATGACCTCAGATGACCTTTGACATCATCCACACATGAAGGAACCCCTATTGCACCTTAACCCCAAGTCTGGTTTAAATCGGACTTAAACTTTTCGAAGGAGACGCGAAAAACGAAAACCTAACCAAACTGGAACACACACATACACATACATACATACAGATATTCGCACCCTCGCAATATCCCCCTCTGCTTTTCAAGCCAGGGGGATAAAAATGCTTGTTCAGTTGTAGGAAAAAAATCTTGTGGTTGCATAGGTCTACACTTACTGCTTCCTTTTCTTTGTCATAATGAATCGCTGAAACTGAATCAAACCCAGATCATACCACCCATATATTTATCTTGATTTGTGTATACATCCATGGATGCTGTACATGGCTTGTATGTGTGAATGTGTTTGTGCATGTGTGTGCATGGGTGCCTGTGTGTGTGAGAGAGATTTGAGTTGTTTTGGAAAAATATAATCTGCAGTCATTTTGTCAGTTGCCAAAAGCTCAAACCTTGCATGAATGATCATTCATTCATTCACTCACTCATTCACTCCTTCACACCATTCATTCATTCGAACATGCCCTCAGAAATATGTACCCAATGGTGATTGGCCATGCTCAACTGATACAGGTATTCCTAGAAACTGCAGGATGGCTTGGTGTATAGTTATTGGTTACCACCCTAAAACTCATAAACCTATTGAGCACAAACAATTATGTACCATTGATGAGTCTACAGAAAATATATGTATAAACAAAATACAATGAATAAATGGTATTTTAAAAATAAATTGCTACAAAGCATGGAAAATCAAATTACACTCAAAACAAAACAACAAGTATGATTTGCAATTCAAGTTAGAAACTCTTACCAGTTCCCATTCTAAATAGGACCAAAAGGTTCTGTGAAATCTAAAGAACCTTTTTTGGTCCTTCAATGAACCATCTTTAGCTTTAACAGATATTTTTATTATGTTTCTAAGCGGAGCCCTTGGAGGCTTCTAAGCTTCTCTGAGAGGGTTCTTTATAGAACCAAAAATAATTCTTTTGAGCTATGACAGTTCCAATTAGAGGACAAGCTTGAAACTGAACTCATTGTGTTTCACCAAAATTGTTTCTTCCAAAAAATGCTTGTCCATTGACAGAAGCTCCTTGCTTTGATATATGGCTTAAAGGTCATGGTCTGATCGCTAATCACAAGTGTAACAGATGTTCATAATACACATCGCCATCTTTTGGCCATTTTCAATTAATACTTCGCCACATTAATGACTGACAGTTGCAGCAACCAATAGGAGTTTACCATGTGAAATCTTAAAAATTTAGACGAACCACTCAACTGATTGCAATAAGTAAGATGTCATTGCAATCCTAAACGAACACATATCTTAAGAATTTGAAAATATTATATAGGTATAATTTGAAAAAACAAAGAAAAAGTGCTTTTTTTCATGCAAATTTACAAACAACAACTTTGAAGTAGCACCGTGTCACCAATTTTAACTTCCTGGCCACAATACAATATTTCTTAAGTAGTTCAAAGGTTGTTCTTACCGAACCTATCATAAAACAATTTCTACAATTGACCAATTTTCTGAATTTGTCCGATTCGCAAGTGCCTTTATATAAGTAATCTGCAAGCCTTTTCTGTTCATTTAACACAGGCTGGGTGGAGTCAAAGATCATAACATCATCGTAAATTTTGCCTGTTGGCGTTCGCTTTTCATACGTGGTGATTGCGTGCTGCATAATGAAGCCTATTGTAAGGTGCGGGACGGTAATAATGTTCAAATAGACGCGATGGTTAAACCTGTGTAATAGCCTCATTCCCAGGGACCCCAGTTTTTACCGAAGTGGTCAAAATTTTGGTATCAGAAGAAAGCTACTATTTTTCTCATTTTCTCATGAAATCTTAGGGCTAAAGGATGTTTGGACATTTTTAGCTCTCACTTCAAAACGGGTTGAAATATTTGTGCGAAACTTTACAGATGGGGTTTTGGAGTGAAGGCCATTCTATCAAGATGAAAAATTTTTAGATTTAAATCGGGTCAACCCCCTTTAAGATAGATAACTTAGCCTCAGAAGTCATTCAGCTAGGGTTATACTTTCCCTACATTTTGTGCACAAAAACACACCTTAACTTGAATTTTAGGGGCACTTTTAATTACACAATTTTCCAAAAAATTAGGTGATTTTCTCTAAAGTAGGCATTTTTCTAGCACAGATGAACAACAATATTGGAATTTAGCTACTTTTTTTGCACGTTTTGGTGAAGCCAAGTGACGCTTTTTTAACTGCACATTGAAAATCCACTTGAAAATCCATTTTTGATTGAAAACATACTCTCTCAAACTGACTGAAATTTCAATTTTGCACAGAGTGAAAATGGAATGAACCTTCAGTTTATGCATATGATACATTAATTCAAGTCTTTAAATTCTATATACACTACATGTTTTGGTGGTATAATTGTAATCGAGCACTGCATGTATTATTTGATTTCCACCTAGTCACATGTTCTGCAAGAATCAGGTGGTATAACTTTATCAATAGCAAGAGAAACTGGGTTCAAGACCATGTAGTTTTCCCTTTAATTTAACATGCGTGAGTTAATTTTAGTCTTTATATTCTATACACTACACCATATTTTGTGACTATGTTACATCCGGGACAGGAGAACATTCATTTGGCACGAAAAGGGTCTTATTTGTCATGCAATTTAATTTTTTGATCATTCAAGAAAAAAAAGCTAAAATGTTTTTATAATGTCTAATTAACAATTATAAGCTTTTCAAATTAATTTTTTATCATCACAGATATTTTCATGACTTATAAAATGTCACTTTTTAAAAATGCATGACAAATTAATGAATGACAAAATTGTTGTTAATTTGTCATTTCTAGTGCATTTCAAATTATGTAACAAATTAAATGACACAATGCATTCATACTTTGTCATTTTGATGGACATAACTAATTTAATAAAAAATTATAAACTCATAATTCATCATTTAATTTGTCATACACTCAAATTTAATTTGTAATGCACTAGAAATGACAAATTAACAACAATTTCGTCATTCGTTAATTTGTCATGCATTTTTAAAAGCGAAATTTTATAAATGATAAAAATTAACTTGAAAAGATTATAATTGTTAATTGAACATTATGAAACATTTTTAGCTTTATTTTCTTGAATGATCGAAAAATTAAATTGCATGACAAATTAATGTTGTCAGTGTACATTTACTAGCTTTGTATCATTTACTTGAGTCCCGCATGTATTATTGATTTTCACCCAATTCATAGGTTTTGTTAGAATCATGCTTTCAGGCCAACACCCTCTTCAATTTATACATTAATTTAGATACAACATATTTGTCACAAACCTAACCCATGCCCATCTATTAATTATCGGTCTCTTTTTATCCATTTTTTCCATTGGAAACACACCCTCTCAAAAAGACTGCAATTTCACTCTTGCACTAGAGTGAAAATCAAATGAGCTTTCAGTTTTGGTATGAATACATTAATTTAGATACAACATATTTGTCACAAACATAACCCATGCCAATCTATTAATTAGTGTATCTCTATTTTAATCCATAGGTGTATATATTTTGTGATCCTAACATCTTTACTTTTGTTTATATCTCACTAGATATATTCATTAAAAGGTTATTTCTAAAATTTCAGTTGCTTATGATGGTGCATTTTTATATTATATGCAAATGCCAGAACCACGCTGCCCCCATATGGGCCACTGTGTTGTAATTTCTGTCCATTTATCCAACAGAAAATACACAATTATGATAGAATCTGCATGTCAGATTTGGCATACATATTTGGCAACGGTTGGATGATATCAAAATCTCTAATTTTTTTAGGTAAGTTAGGGGCAGTGGTGTACCGACCGGGGGGCATGGGGGCAAGATGCCCCCTCTGGCTCGAAAAAGCGGGACGATATGGACCAAAGTATGCAATTTCATCCCTCTTTTTCGGGGAATTTCAACCAATTTCAGTCTAAATTTGGGCAAAATTTAAGCAAATTCGGCAATTTAAAAACTTGATTGGAGCAAATCACCGGGACGACTTACAAATTTTTCCCCCTCTGGCGGGACGACTTGGAAATTTGCCCCATCTGGATCAACTACCTCGGTACGCCACTGGTTAGGGGGCAAGGCTTTGGATCACGAAATGCACCTTTAAAAACATACTTTAAAAACATACTCTCAAAATGTAAAATCACTTTTCAAGTGACTGCACAAGGCTGAAATTTCACTTTTTCACAATGAAAATGGAATGAGCATCAGTTTAATTTCACTCTTTCAAAAGTAAATTCCACTCCATTTTCAGTCTTTCAGAGAGTGATTACTGTATAGACACTATTGGTTTTACAATAGAGAGTAGCACCCCGAGGTAGAACCAATTAAAGAGACATGAGGATATTTCCAGAAAGAAGCGCCCCCAATTTTGTTCAAACCCGAGATTTTTGCATATTTGGAATGCTTTGACCAATATATTACATCACACCTGAAGTGAATAAGCCAAATAAGCCATCTTTATGTAATAGGATGAAGATTTAGTATTTTCTATCGGGACGATAATGATAGCAGGCAAGTTCAAAACAAGGTTTGCGTTTTTCTTTTGTACTTGTTTGTCCAATAAACCTTTGAAACGTTCTCGGTAGGTGGTCTACAACCGATCCAGTAAAATTTGAGAGAAATTTGTATCAAAAAAATCTCCTCCCGTCACTTTAAATAATGCATTATGCAGATAACTGCTAACAATAATAACATGATATTTAAACATATTCTGTTAACAGAATAAAGCAAATGATACAGAGTAGGTGGTTGGGTATAATGTAATTATGCCAAAAAAATCTACAGCAAATGTCCATCTCTTTGTTCATATATTTTCACAGATATTAATAATCATCTCTTTGTGAGATCAATTAAAGGTGCAACAAGAGATTTCACATATCAGGTGTCCCTAAAAAAATCAAAACTACTTATTTTTGCCCTGATGTAAAGCTTTCCATCAAAATATCCCCATCTGAAAGGATTAAGCTGAGAAATGTTTCTTGGGTACAAAAATTGTGAAATTTTTAATTTCGTATATAGGAGCAAATACAAAATTCAGTCTATGTTTTATATTGAAATATAAGCAAATCAAAATCACCTTTTTTCTCTCTTTTAAGACATTTCTGTAGCCAAATACAAGGTAAGAAATCTATTGAGTGTCTAATCTATATGAAATTACTATTATGACACAATATTTGGGTGCCTCAAAAATTTCTCATTGCACCTTTAAACAATTCTTTTCTCATAAAAACAATTTTCATACATTCCAAGAGAAACTCTTCTTTACCACAAATATCCAAGTCAAGAACTACAAGAAAAGAAATTTCAAGCTCCAATCTTTTGGCAATTTTCAGATTTACAAGAATTAAAAATCTGCAATCTAATAAAACTCCATCAACTCATTGTAAATCTGCATAAAACTATTCCCATGAAAACAACTCAACATATGCTATTTTTACATCTGTGTCATTTCCCAACCCCATTGTTAATTTTATCCCCAATACAATTACAATAAAACTGGTATTATTATTACACCAATATTAGCAGTGGTGGTACGCAACAAAAGGAGCGTCCCTCCCGTCCACTGACTGCGGCATCGGACAAAACCAAGAGCAATTTGACTCAATTCACCGCCTTTCAAGGGCAGAGAGCGTAAAATAATACATGCTATTATATATGAAAAGAGCGTCAATGTAGGGTGAACTTGAAGCATTTTATACGCTGTATACTTGCAGGATTCATTTAACCCTCTACCCGCTGAAGTATATTTTAGGGAAGAGAAAAATTTAAAATCATTTTGGGGGGTCGCAATCAGGTAAAATTTTCCCAACATTTAACTCAGTTTTCATAGTGCACTCATATTAGTCTGCACATGCATAGTCTTAGTTCTGGATACTACAAATTCTCCATCAAAATTTGGCACAAAGATTTTAATTTGTGTGTTGACAGCTAAACAGTCCACAGGGAGTTAGTATATAAATAAGGAGAGTGCCTAGCAACGGAGCACAACGTGATTCCATATTGGCGGTTGTTGTGTGTAGACCATGAAGCATATACGCAGGGGCATTGTTGCTCTCTCCGCTATAAATATCCCATATTGCTTGATTGAAAATATATCGATGGACAAAATGTCTACATGGTATATGTGGGTCATGATGATGGGGTTCGATGAATGTGCTGGCCAAAAAGAAGGCAAAACGTGGTAAAGTAGAGTAATTTTGTTAAATTGGAAGGGGAAACTGTTGTGCTATCACAGTCTTTTTCTTTCAAATCTCCATCAAATTTAACAGAGTACAAGGTTACATAAAGGAGCTTTAATGAAGAATGATACCCAAGCATAAATTAGGAGGTTTCTACTTTCTTGGCTTTAATAAACCATAATATGCTGAAAAACATGAAAGAAATAAGGATGTTAATTTAAAGATATTTCACTTGGAATCTTGGGGGTTTCATACCCAATATTTATGCATAACTAAGCACATATATTATGTAAAAGTATTCTCTGCTTTCATTTAAATCTGTTAATATTTGTGACTATGTTACAATTAGGACATGAGACCTTCAGGAATTTATGACACCACACACAGACTATTTGGTTATCAGGTCACATTGTTTATCATGGTTGTATCAAGAATAATGATTTAATAGCCTTCCCCAGATCCCAGATTTGAAGGAAGTGCTCAAAAAGTTGTATCTGAAGAAAGCTACTATTTTTATCCTTTACCTGTGAAAGTATACCGGCTACTAAAGGATGTTTGGTTTTGGAACGTTATGAGCAAAAATGTGCCCCATTTTGGTCATCCAATATAATGTACAAGTATCAATCCAGGGCTTATAAAATCACGCTTTTAGCTCCTCACATCAAACCGGATTTCAAAAATAAAAAAAATCAGGCACAAAACTTTTACAGATGGGTTTGTTTTGGGGTGAAGTCCTTCTATCAATATAAAAAATCAGTATACGTAAAGGGACATCCCTCATTAAGATAATATATTTTGCAAAGGAGACCCATCAGTATACTCCTAATACTCTCAATTTATTACTTTTTTCTTTATTCATTGAGGAAGAAGGGGGGCAAAGGCAAGGTTCTGAGAATTCCATATTTTGCGGACAGCCCCTGACTAAAAAACCATAAACAGAGTAAGAGTTTCAAGGAATGGGAACGTGTAGAAAACTAAAACCAGACAAGGGACATAGCGAAGGCCCACAATGGCAAGTGTCGTAAAATACTTTTGAATCAGTCCATCAATTCCATTAAAAACATACATGTACTAAAAATGCTGCTAATTTGATATGAACTTTCGCAAGGTTTGACCTTCTTTTGAGCCTAAAAATTTAGTGATAGTTGATAATTATATCTACAAAACGTTCAGATTAAAAAATGTAAGATTTTTTGGGTTCACCCTGTATAATTATTTGAAGTCACACATGAGTTGGGTAATGGCTTTCCCTACTTGCTGGGGGGAGAAGTCCAGTCTTCTTAATCAGTTTGTTTAAACATGAAGTCAGTCCACTGGTGCTATCCAGGTTGAATGAGCTCAACTTCTTATTGGGCTGGATTCTGAAAGGAGGATAACTTGGGTTTAACCAGGGTTAGTCCTACAGACGTGACATTTTTTCCTTACCACATCTCTAAAATGTGCTTTGTAGAAAGGTGAGAAAATTCCTCAGATTAGGGAATGTTCTCACCTGTACATTTAACTTTCACAGTATTGTGACCAGAAAAAAGGTCCACTCATGTAGGATAACCGGGTTTAAAACCAGGTCTGAAGTTAGACTCCCCTCTCAGAATACCGGCCTCGAGAGAACAGTAATATGTCCACACATGATTTTTCATCAATGGTCAACCTTTTTTTACCAAAATACTAAAACCAGCAAGGTTACATTAGATCCTCTGATGTGGGGGTTGTTAAATTTAGAAGTGCAATCAATCAAAATAATCAGAATAATAAAGTCAGGGGCGTAGCTACCATACGGACAGGGTGGACAAAGTACAAAAGCGGACCCCGAGAGGTTAGGGGCCCCCAAGAGATGGAGAAAAGAGGATTCGAGGGGAGAAAGAGAAAAAGAAAGCGAAAAAAAGAAACAACGAAAGAAGGGAGAGGAGGGAGAAGAAAAAATGATAAGATTTGCAAATTTCAAAAAAGGGCCTAATTCTATCACGCTTAATTATTAAGTCCGAGGCACTTCGAGCCTGACTGATACCGCTAAGCGAGAGGACCTTATCTAATGTAGGGCAAGTCTGCCAATTTGATAATGATAACGCGACGAGGCAATATGTAATGTCAATATAGAAGCATGTCTGCATTTAAAATTACTATGGACCATTTACCAGGGCCCCCTAGATACCAAATCCATAATAGCACTGGATTCAATTGGCGCTTATTATGGGCCCCGCGGTGGTTTGTATCTGTACGTGAAATGTGGAATCCTTTCTGGGCCTTATATTGACCCAATGGCCACTTCTGACCTCCATGCCTAATCATTAATGCCTAGCATTAGTTTGTCTAGAATGAGGAATTGGGGGCCCCGAAAGTTTAGAGAAAAACAAGAATTTGGAGAAAAAAGGACCTGGAGGGCGGAGGGGCACCTACTAGAAGATAAAAGCATACTTTCGTTTATCATGGATTCATTGACAAGGGTTATGGGCCCCCAGATGACTTGTGTTTTCGCTTTTTGGGACCCCAATCCCTTTCCGTATTTGACATAATGGCACCTTCCAGACCTGAATTGCTATATCATTTAAAGGGGGATGACCAGGTTTAAGTATACACCTGGCACAAAAGTATATCGGCATGTTTTTCGATCCAGTACTGTGCAAAGTCAGACCATTTGAAAGTTTTCGAAAATATACAGTTTTGTTGCCTAGCTCTTGCTCTGTCATTTCAATACTGGCTTGTAAAAAGGCGTTGTAGAAATGGCTACAAGATAGAATGCCCGAACGACGCAAACCCCCTAAAACAAAAACGTTGAGTTTAGGGAGTTTTAATGGGCATTGCAGTTTGTACTGAGACACGAACACCCGGACCACAACTAATATTGCAAAGTAGGCTTTCTCGCTCATTCAGTCTCGGAAAACCTCTGTGTGTAAAAAATCAATACAACACGTTATCATTGCGTGTGTACACACAGTGACCATTGAAAAATCCAAAAAACTGCAACTTTTGGCTTGGGTGGTTTGCGTCTTTCGGGCACTCTATCGTCAGCCATTTTGCACGGCTCGTTTACAGGAGAGGGGTCAATAAAGAGCAAGACCTACGGCAACAAAGTATATTTCTGAAAACTTTCAAAATGGTGGACTTTGGCAAGGTACTGATCGAAAAACATGCCTAGATACTTGGTGCCAGGTGTATATAACAGTTTTCAATTGATAGAATGACTTCAATCCAAAACCCATCTTGATAAGTTTTCGCCGATGATTCAATCAATCTTGAGAGGCTAACAACGGATTTTGTATTCAAAGAGCTGTGTGAAAATTTATATTGGTCGACCGAAATGGGGCACATTTCGCTTCATAACATCCAAATTATTAAACTCTTTAGCCCTAAGATTTCCAAAGGGTAAATGAGAAAAAGTAAACTTTCTTCCAAATACCAAAATTGCAGGTGTCTCTGGGTAATGGGCTTTTTTTTATACCGATTGGGACAATGCTCTCTAAAGTCTAACCACTTAGTTTCGGCCAGAAAAGGGAATTGGGCCACGGGGGGGGGAGGACCTATTAGAGAATTGGAGGAAGGAGAGAGAGTGAGGTCTAGTCACTCTACACGGACTTCATAAAATTGAAACTTCCAGATGTTGATGGCGGGCCTATCACGTATTTATGTTTAGCTCTTGTCATTCATTTGCATCAGAGGTATTATGAGTAATATTTTTGTGTAAAGGCCCACGTGAATGATATCTGTTGGTCGAGGTTCCGTTCTTTGAAAGCATTCATTTAATTTGAATATTAAAAATTTTGCATTAGGATTATAAAAAGTGACGTTTATTAGGGCCAATAGGACGAAGAACGCAATAAAAATTTGTTCTGGTCATAGACCTTTTGCAACCATCTTATTGTTAAGTTTGACAGGATCCCAACATTGTTACATTATCAAAATGTTGTGCTCAGTCTTTGTGGTTACGTGTTGTATAGGCGAGGGGTGCGATGCTGAATTTGTGACATATGATTGGGACTGTTGAACTTGGTCCAACGAATTCAAGCCATAATCCTAGGGGCTAGCACATGATTCGTCTTGCATCTGCCAATTACTTTTAGAATTGTGTCTTCTACATAGGCCACTTGCATTATAAGACAGTGGCCTATGGTAAAAAAATGAAACGGCTAAATCAAAGTTAACAATGATGAGGACCCTAAAAGTCGCCACTCTAGCTGCTTTGAAGAAGCACAATGAATCATGCTAACCTAGGGGCCCCCCTTTTGGTGTTTGTCCACGGGCCCCAAACATGCTAGCTACGCCCGATTAAAAGCATATCATTGATTTGTAAACTAAAAAAAATCATCAAAATAAGATTTTTGCGTCTGGAACAAGCTAGGTATCCTACATACCCTACAAGTGATTAGACCAAAACTCAACCTAATAAAACAAAATCGGTTATTTTAGTCGTAATTGGCCTGTTCGGAACACTTACTCCCAACACATAATTGAATGGAGGTTTCTTATGTTTGTTTTTGAATTGCAGTTTCTTCCTCTTCTCACAATTTTTTAAGAGTTGGAAAATACTACTTTTGGAAGTTCTACAGATTTATTCCTTCACTTAAAAACTATTCTGCATATTTGAATTTTTAAAAAATCTTTTGGGTGACTCCCTGATGTGTCTAAGAGTCTGGTGAAAATAGGTGTGCCTATCAATTGGTCGAAAACTAAACTGGGTCCAAACCTTCTGCAAATCTGTTAAAAACTTCAATGAGTATAAGTCCGCAATATGGCATGAGGAATTACAATTGATCCCGTCATGCGCCAACACTGTATATGTTGGGCAGTAGCGCTTGACAGAGAATGGCCATACTACTTCATTGCATACTTCAGACTCCCAATAAAAATGGTCTACCACAAATCTGTTCCAGCTCACACAAAACTACCACAAGTTTGATAAAATGAACTTTAAGCGAAATGAGGCTGAATAATTTGATGAAACACCTTTTAATACATAACTGTGCTTATTTTGAAAAACATATTCATCACATATGTAACTCCAACAATTTTTTACATATTTCAATGAATTAACCTGAAGACTCCACTGTGTTTGAAGTTTTTAGGACATTCAGATAGCATCTTTGTGTAATCCTCTTCTTCTGTTTGATGCTTTGCTCTGATTCCAGAGGGTGTTTTGAACATCCCATAATGCATTGCCGGTGACCTATAATGTACTAAGCACATTGTCAGAACTTAAAGTGACAGGATGAATTTTTTTTAGGATATGAAATTTCTCTCACTCAATTCACTGGCTCGATTGGTAGACCACCTACCATAGAACGTTCCGAAGGTTTTAATTGGACAAACATGATGCGAAAAGAAAACCGCAAACCTTGTTTTGAACTTGTTTGCCTGCTATCGTAATTGTTCCCCATTAGAAAACCATGCTTTGCTTTCTGTCCCGTGCACGACAGAACTACTACATCACACTTCATCTTATTACATAAAGACGGCGTATTCAGCTTATCCTTCAGGTGGTTATCTAATAATTGTAAGCATTCCAAATATGTGAAAAAACCTATAGGTTGAGAAAAATTGGGGGTGTCTTTCTGGAAATTCCTCATGTCGCTTTAAGATAAAAAGTGTTTCCACAAGAAACACAAGACTTTTTTCATGATATTCAAAATCCCTAGTCTAACGAACTGGCAATTTGTGGGCTAAAATAGCATAAAGGTCAGGATTTTTATGTGTTTAAAATAGGATTTTTGTGGATCGCATACCCTATGAGGTGAAATTGCCAAAACTGGTGCATGTGGGATTGACTCAATTCAACCCCTCTGCCAGATCCTATTTCATTAATATGTTGCTACTTTTCCCAAATACTGTGTTACTAATGTAAACCACATCATTTTGAAAGGTCAAACTATAATATGTGGATTACAGGAAGGGCATGTTTTATTTTTGCTGTTGTAACCAAGATAATTGTTACTATCGTTACTTGATTTTAATTTGTAGGGTGGATGTGCGTATGTATACGTCGGGAGGACTTGAAAGCACACCAGTTTTCTGAGAATCTATACCTTCCTTGATCTTTACTTGGCCTCTTACTTATAGTGAATATAAAGGCCATCATCATGTAGACTTGTATATCGTACACAGCACCCCTCATGTTCTTTCTTCTAGCAACATGCGGTAAAAGCACACAAGCATTTACAGACATTTTGCTGCTAATACGTTTTTCGTTTTTTCGAAGGACCAACTTTCAAGTGGGTATCTTTGGAAATTGGAATGGTGTGTGTGTTTGATGAGTGTGTGTATGTGTGTTGTGTATGATGTGTGTGTGCATGCATGCATGGTATGCGTGTTGCACATCTGTGCACCAGATTTAATAAAACCCTTCAATGGACTGCATTTCTGATTGCACTGTTTGTATTATTTTGGCTTCCAGGTCTTTGGAAATAAAGATTGAGTCAGGGTGGGCAAATACTGGTTTAACTGTTTAGTGTTAAAACAGTTTAAAAAACTTTAACTTTATTTTACTTTTGACCCTATAACCTGTAAGGTTAAACACCACTAATTCATTCACACACAAAAGTCCATGAAAATATAGGCAACTTTGGGTGCATTTCTTTCACTTTATACTCTCACACAGAGGAATACAACAATATCGCTCCAAAGTACAAGCTAACTCAGCAAATAGCAGGTTTTTCACTTATGTTACCAAGTAAAAATTTTTATTAGGAATCACTAAACTTAAGTGCAGCAAAGTACCAGCACATATGCTCATAAAATTAATCGTATGGTTGACAGGGGCCAATCAAGTGAATTGACGAGCGCAGAGTCATTTTCCTCAAATTTGCCTCCATGTCATAAAATGTGAGAACAACATACGCAGTCTCTGATGCCAATCATTAAATTACAATCATTTAAAGGTGCTTTGTTCCGATTGTCTTTTTAGGACCCCACCCCCCCCCACCCCCGGCTTACCTCAAAGTGGTGATAACTTTTTCAATTTTAATGAAGACCAATATTTCTCACTGGTGTCCTGAAATTTCAGCCTTCAAAATCAATTTCTTTCTTTCCCATTATGGCCAAAAGTGCTGTGTTATTACTGGTTAACCATCAATATTCACACCTTAAGGTCTCTTGTATGCTGAGTGCTTCTCTAATCTACCATCAAAACCACAAGTTTTTGTTTCCATCCCCAATTACTTGGTGTGGTGGATGCAAGTTGCCAAAATCTCTTATTAGTAGAGTACAAATTAGACATAAAAGCCAAACAAGCACTTTAACACTGTGCATTTGCAGAATTTACAGCGCAGTTTCTTCCTTTTACAATACCGAAGCAAGAAAGTAATTAAAAAACCCGAGATATTTAAAAATCTTGCGGCAGCTACATTGGAAATAAATAGTGTGACATGCACTACCAATCCTACATTGCGTCACCCGTGCTATATTCAGGGAACCCACACACTCGTTTACCACTCAATTTAAAAAGCCTCAACCTTCCACTTCAACTTTCCCTTCCTCAACCCCAATGTTGGGGTAATTGGAAGACTCCGAGATTTACCCCCACCCATCACAATGAATGTAGAGACGGGGAAAGTTTCCAAAATCATTAAAAGTTTTTCCACAACTATTTCCAAGATTGGCAGGTATTGTGTGTATCACTTATTTTAATCTTAATAGAGTCAACAACTGATAAATTTTTCAGTTTGTTGTATTTACAGATTTTCTTCTACAAAATGGGACAAATGGCCCTTTTTTAAGGCATTATCCCTGATTTTCTAAATACAAAAATATTAAAATTCCTAACAAAAAAAAAATAGATTTTGCAGTTTGTACAAGTCTAGGTTTATCCTAACATCCTGCAATTATAATGTCAAAGCAACCCTATAAATTGGATAGTTATAGTTTACGGTCTGTATGGACACTACTACAACACATATGAATGGGGGATTTCAAAATCTTTGATACCCTGCTTGCTTTCTTCCTTTTGCTGGCTAGTTTTTACCTCATTTGGAAAAAAATACTTACAATTCTACAGACTATTTTCACTTTTTAAGCTATCCTGCCAAATTTTAAATATTTGACTTTGGTTACCAATTATGGTGTCTTTTAACTATTTTGATCAGGGGTTTGGTTTAACCAATAAATCATTTGAATTTCTCACTCAAGGAACTCCTTTTCAATGGAGAACTATAGCTCTCAAACTCACCCAATTTTGCCAGCTCCCTTTTAGATGCCACAGACTACTTAAGGCACTATCTATCAGCGATTTGCTAAATCAAAAACTGAACAATTATCAAAAAAAACAATCAGATTTTTGCTTTCTGTACAGATACGGTATCCAAGCATGCCCTGCAAATTATACAACCAGAGCAACCTATAAGAACAAAATTGGGATATTTGTAGTTCTAATGTACACAGAGAAAATGTTATGTAAAAATACACACTGTGTAAAATAAACTCTATGATAATCAGTGGCATAACCAAGCCCCCCCAACAGAACCCTTGCCCCCGCCCTCAGCCCCCCCAAGAAAAGAACTGACTTTTTGTACAGTGTTTAATGGAGAAGGACCCAAATTTCGCCCCCTCAAAATAAGCCTTGGCACCCCTTCATCCCCCCCATTTGCAAGGTCTGGATTCGCCACTGATGATATTAAGTACAAAATTTTTACCAAAATTAAGTAAATATTTTATGGATTTTTTTTTCTCTTATATGGACACTAATCAAACACATAGTGAATGGAGATTCATATCTTTGAACACTGCGTTTTCTTTTTTCTGTCTGTCAATTCTGTTGGAAAGGGTAACTTAGTGAATTCTACCAGATTATCCCGTCACTTCTAAGCTATTCCTGTAAATTGAATTTTGGATCTTTTGTGAAAATCAACTGATAGTGTTTTTAAAAGACGAAAGAATTCAGGCCATCATTGTACACCTCAAACCGACACTGTCCCTCTCTTGGATTTGAAGCAGTCCTTATCATTAAATTCCCTCTAGGAGGATTTAGGGATTGTTTTTTAAAACGGATTTGTTTTGACATTAATCTAACCCAGGGCAATAATGATAGCTACAAATCAATCACTATTTTGAATATCACATCATGCATTATTCTCTATGGGTTTTACTTTCGGGAGCCTTGGGGATTCAAAACATGGGCCACTCATTGCACATATTGTCAAGTCTATTATCTGCAGAGAATGTTGTTACTGTGATTCCTTATTTCATCATATTTTAAAATAAGTTGAATTTAAAAAAAACATAACAACATAGCAATTCTGCCACCTTTGTGTTGCTCACAGTATACTTAGTTGTGAAAATGTATTTTTTTTGTGAAATCACGGTGTATTGCTGGAATGGTTTAAAGAGACACTAGCACATTGAAAAAAGTGTGCGCCCTCAAGAATTTGTCAAAACGATATTTTTTGCATGGTTGTAAGCTTTTATATACATTAGCCCTCACCTGAATGATTAAACAAATCATCATGTCCCTTATGTGTACACAAACGATTTGTTATAATTAATGTCGCCGCGACATTAATTTCAGAGTCAGATGACGGAAATGACGTTTAACACCAGAAAACGCATGCCGTATGCAATGTTTCCCAGGCTCACCCTGTTTTTGACCGTCTGTGACCTTTGGGTTTTTAATGTGATCAATGAGTACATCTATGATATTCATGTCATAGAACAAGTTGTTGATTAAGTTTGGAAAACTTAAAAATTAGAGCCATACAAATTTACCTGGGTGTCTTTAAACCCTTATTACGTCCCTATTTTTTTTGAGTATGTTATTTTTTATGTGTACATTATCTTTATTCTTCCAATGGCCTAGACAATAATTTAGAACACATTGAAAAATTTATATTTGTGAAATTGCCAGTGCCGCTTTAACTACATGTAATTAACTTGATTTTCATTTGAAAGTTAATTGTCTGGGTCGCAAATGATCTTTGAATTATATAATATGTAACACCTTCCGTGCATCCACCATATCCCTGTTTATCACTATGAAATGTTTGCATAATATGGAAGTCCAGTAACCCTTACAAAACAAGATGTTAATTATACTTTTAGGAACTTATTAATGGACTGGCGCGGGCAGTTGTACAGACTCACAACAGAACATGGACACATATACATGGACAGAGTGTTCTACAATCGCAGTTGATATTTTTGAGAATGTAATTGGGGGAATGTTTGCAAGTCGTTTAATTAACGCAATGCTCGCAGATCACTATTAGCCACCTGAACGTGTACAGTTCCGATCCTATTCAATTCACAATGCACACGCAACTTTACATTTAGCCCATTGCACATCTTCCACTTCATTTGACCATTGACTTGGAATGTGACCTTTTGACCTCTGTGGACAAATGCAGTTTTCCACATGCCATTAATGACCCAATTGGATCCATTAGATTTCAACTTCAATGGCACCAAACATTGAATCTCACTTTTAATCATTGTGAAAAGTGGGGGCCGGGCCCCTCTACTTGAAGTGAAGGGTCATGGTCCCCTGGCACCCAAGGGTCCTATCATGCTTCATATAAAAATCTGTCATTTTTTGTTTGCAATGTTACCATTCCATTCAAGATCATAAAGTTGAATGGGTCTGGGCATTGAATACAAAACTTTCCAAACGAAAAACCATATACTACTTCCCAAGCAATGAACACAACAAGATAGTTTCATACACGCAGCATCTCTACTTCTAAAGTACTGGGATCAGGAATGACAAACTATTTTTATTGGATATATCAATTACTGTTAAGAACCAGATTGTGATCAAAGGAAAGGAAAGCAATTTTATTCACATACCCTCAGGGCCATATTTGAAAATCTTTCAAACCCGCCCAATCTCTCGAGAAATACCACTGTCCACATGGGGAACTTTTTTTTTTTTTTATTCCATACCATAAATGCACTAAACACTTTCACAGCTTGCATCAATACATATATCTAAGTGTAGCATCAATGCGCGTATTTCATCGTGAAATAATGCTTACTATCCTTCCAAACGCCAATTTCGTAAGACAGCTTCTAGTCATTACATATCCCTCTTACTTCTACTCTCACGTTTTCAGCCTAACATATTTAAACGTCATCTTGTTACTCCTCCCGCCTTATTTAACCACACTCGATACGAGTTCCCATGAGAACAGCTTTAAGCTAAAATCCCCTGTTATGATGAAATAATTATCATTGTCCATACCTTTCTCTTTCTTATTCTCTTCTCCTTCCATAATATCCCACTTGCCCTGTAAACCAAATGAGTGCGACTCATTGTGTGCTTCGAAACATTAAAAACGCTGACAGGTGCTGTGGTTATGTTTGCCATGGCGTTGTGATATTGGCTATGTCACCAAGGCATACTATACACGAACAGTCCACACGTTAGAGCGCATGCAATCTGAGGCCATTAGATGAATTGCAATGTGAGCATGTTGTAGAGTCGGGGACGGGGTAATGAATACAACACAGTGTTTTCTATCAACCTCCTTTATTGATGCCGGAAATATTTTTGTGATGTCCCAAAGTAAACACAGCCTTCGGCACAAATCTGGAATGGTTTGCAGTTTTGTACGGTTTACCTCTGTGAAATGTTACTATTATGTTAGGAAGACAGTGCTGGAGATGGAACTTCAAAGGGAATTCTCATAGGAATTTCAAATCCTGGACCAGATAAACGTAAGAAAATATTGTTATTCTGTGTGGTTTCTAACTTTGGAAGAAATTTTGGTGTGACCAAAGCCAATCAAATGCCATATTCCATGCAGTTCAGGACAAAAACATGGGATGGATACATATAAGTAATTTGTTTTGTGGTGTGTGTGTGTGTGTTTTTGTTTGTGTAATGGTGTGACTGCATTGTGTGTGTGTGCTGTGCATGTGCGTGTGTGGTGTACGTTGGCCATGCATGTGTGCGTGTCCATCATACATGCAGGCATAGTGTGCTGTGTGTGGTGTGTGCATGCGGTCTGCGGTGTGATGTTTGTCTATTGTAAATCTAGTTTGTTTAATCTTTCACTTTTTGTCTCCTGTATCCCAGTTTGTTAGAATCCTACTGGAAAAACTTGTCTCCAGTGCCAATAATGCTCTGGAGGCAATACATTTGGTTAGGGGTCGATGTAAGTACTGGCTGCAGGAGCTGTCAGAAATGTGTTTTGGGCTATCATTCAAAAATGGTCGACATTATTTAGCAAACTTGCTATTTCTATAATCTAAGATTAAAGGGGCCCAGGAATGTTTCAGCAAAATTCAAATTCCTTCGCAACGTAGCTGAAATGGTAGATATAACTTGCATGGGAACTATTTTACTCAAGGAATAGGATAGTAAGTCCTTTTCGAAAGCTCTAGTTTCAATATAAGTCAGTTTGGCCATTGTTTCAGCCATCGCTTTCTCCATTCATTTTCAACAGATCTTGGTTTTTAAGTTAAATTTACAAATTTTAATTGTTTCTAAAACATTTAAGTAATTTTTGAGAAAATCAAGTAAATCTACAACAACTGTGCCTTTTCTTGGTTACGTTGTGCAAAGCACTAGGTGCCATTAGATAAACAATCCAAGTGGTTTATACAAAATTACTTACTTGATTACAAAAAACAACAACTGTTTTTAGGCTTACCTCATTCAGTGAATAGACACAGCAAAAGCAATGCAATTGCAATAAACTCCAGTTTTTGTTAATGTAAATCGCTATTGTCCCCTTTAAAAGGCCCATGTCTGTCAATAACTAGAGCTCTAAGAATTAAACCAGAAGGGGAAACGCACATGTTATTGAATAGCCAGCACGTTAACGATTCTCTCACACCCTCGCTCGCCATCCTTCTTGTTGCGCACCCATCTGCGTGGTCCCGCTGTATACTGCACAGACACGCACCACCTATAAATCGGTGCGTCAACCTTTATTTATGTCATCATCATGTGCATTTCCAGTGTTCATTGTCTGATCAGCGATTTTTCTGCAATATTATGCGAAAACCAATCGATAAAAGAAACCGCATGCATCTAAAAAGATTCTGCAATCTAATGCCAAAGTCTCCATGACCACCTGTAATTTGCTTATGAAAGAGATATTTTGATGTACGATTGATAGCTGTGCATCTTTGTTATTGTTTGTTTTCACTCGCAATGTGGGCGAACACGTAAAATACTCGCGTGTCTCATAAATATGCATAAGGACTTTCCAATCGACAAGATACGAAACAAATATGTGGTGCACAAACATGATCATGGAAGTGCGTTTGTCTTATAAACTTTTTGGGCACCTCGAATTTTATTGGTTATGCCCTGTGGTGGAGAATGCGCTTGTCTATCTTATATATGTCCTTTGGTCCACACATCTGTAATCGATGTCACAATTAAAAGAACATCATGTTGCATGATTAAAATAATAAGACCGCTGGCAATGAAAATACCAGGGGTAGCAAATCTTGTACAGGATGAATCAATAAGTAAATTTAAGTAAATGTTTTGTACAGTGCTCAATAACAGTACTTAAGAGTAGTCATGACTGTGCAGGAGTTTTGAACTAACCAACATTTTTAATTTTATTTGGACATTTTCAATTGTGCATTTACATAAATTAGGATTATGCCAATGTACTCCTGTTTGGGAGAGATTTCATTCTCTACTGTTATCAATTGAGATGCCGCTCTGATTCACAGTTTTTGTGGCAGCAAGTTCTATGTGACCTCTGGGGAATAGAAATCCGTTTGGTACTTATACTTGGATGTAGTGATGATATGCACAATGATGCTTTATAGGGGGTAATTTTTGTTGGGGTTTATTTTGGTTGTTTGTGGCAAGTAACAACAAGTCAGAGCATCAGTTAACAGATTAAAAAACCTGTCAAATTATTTTTTGACCATAGGTGAATGTCATCTGGTTGAAACTCTGATTTGAAACCATGTTTAAAGGCTGACTCAGAGATGTTTGAATATAATTTTTTTTGTGTTTTATTAAAAATACTCAACTAGAACGACAGATAGTCATCCTCCTGAAATGCCCATTCCAAAGTTTGGGCGATGAAATCAGATTTTTGTTTTCCGTTGCAGTCATTATGTGTATTAAACAGTGCCATAGGATACTCTGTATAACAACATTCCGGATCCGTAAATTATAACAAGTTAACTGATTTTTTTCTATATAAGGACTTGATTTGAGCTAAGCTTTTCACCCGTGATTAGATATGGAAACTTAAGTACATGCAAAAAACATAGTTTTTTTGTTTTTAAAAATTGAGGGTTTGGTTGGCACGCACGTCATAACAAAACGCACTTTTAACAAAATTGTTTATGAACTGCGTTAAGCCATCTTATGACAGAACAAAAAGGGACAAACTCGACTCCTTTAATTACACATTAAAATGATGAAATTTTTTCAAAGATCTTCCATTAAGAACATTACTCCCCACGTAAATAGTTAGCGAACTGTGTAAGCTCTCTTGACAGAAAAATGTGACAAACTTCGATTCACTTTGACAAACAAAATTTGATAGGAAATTTGTCGAGCTCACATGAAAGAACACTAACTCGCCCATACCAACTCGCCCATACCAACTCGTACCTAGCAATCGCCCGATATAATTCGTCCCATTTTATTACTCGCCCATTTTGGACTGTGTCCATATCAACAACTCGCTCCATAACGCGCGCCCATTATTAATTTCCCGAAGCCAACTCCTTCCAATATAATCCATCAGGCCGATACCAACTATGCAAGTATTACCTACC
Organism: Ophioderma brevispina; assembly: GCA_023653785.1. Lineage (NCBI taxonomy): Eukaryota > Metazoa > Echinodermata > Ophiuroidea > Amphilepidida > Ophiodermatidae > Ophioderma > Ophioderma brevispina. The sequence continues at coordinate 22,664 of JAMKCH010026437.1, forward strand.
ATTACCCTTCTCCATTCCAACTCACCTCGTACAAATCGTTCCATGCTCACTTAAATCGCTCTATTCTTGAACTCTGCCAAGTCAAATAGCCAATTTTAACTCTCCTATTTCAACTCGGCCAATACCAATTCGCCCAATTATTAACACGCCATATCGAATCGCCTCTTATCAATTCGCTTTATTAATAACTCCCATTTTAACCGGCCAATCATTGACTCCCCACATATTATCTCACCCCATTCACTTGGCTCCAATATCATTTCACTACCTTCATTCAGCCCACTCTATTATTTGAAATATCTCAAATAATCTTCGACGACGATACAAATCAGCAACTCACTTTGTTACGATTGTTACAAAGTATTTTAAGCTACACCCTACTGCTTTCTATGGGGTTAGTACAGACAACACACGAGTCTTAATAATGTTTATTGATTCAGGAACATGTTGTCAGAAACTTCACGCAACTCATAATATCACTTCGGCCACCACTTAAACACTAACCAATACTTAAATTCTATCTATTTCAGACGATACTTCAGTAATACACTATGTAACAATTATAGTTAAAAAGCACGTAAACTGTTTTTGATACTGCTCTATATACAGTAGAGAATGACAACTTCAACACACTGTAAGCTAATTACATATCAATTTGTCCAATTATTAGCTCACTCCATTTCATCATGCCCCCATCAAATCGCCCACCATATTTAGTTCAACGCCAACTTAACTAAAATATCTCCAGTAACGATAAACTTAAACCTAAAATTGTAACAAAAATTGTTACAACTGCGATAAAAGTTTTAAAAGAGAACTTCAAAGTACTATGTAACAAATGTGATTAACAAAGTTAATAAGGCTGCTGTTGCTACTCAATCCATAAGTCACTTGCTGTCGTTCGAGCACAGTATTAGCTCAACCCTTTTGGCAATTTTATAACAAGTGGTTTGGCTGAAGTTATATTTTCAGGGAAAATATTTCAACTTTTTACCTTTATAAAGGGAATGAATTAAGCGAGGCGAGTCGGTATGTGGTTGAATTTAAGCACTCTGACACGCTTGGCCTAAAGATTTATTTTTTTCTATACTCTTCTCTATTGTATTACTTAGTGGAGTGCGTATTACTGCATATAGACCAACAGCACTCAACCACTTTGTAACATTTTGTTACAAAGTGGTTTTGAGCTGTCCCTTTAAACATTTTTAGGCACTTTGTAACAATTTTTGTTACCAAGTGGTTGAAAACAGCTGTACCCTTTACCTTTACCTGTTTAACAGAATACGTACTTTTGTACAATTAGGCGGTACAAAGTGGTGGTTTTGCTAGTACATAATCATGTGAAGATATTTAAAGTATTTAAGTTGGAATTGGGTTGAGTTAACAATTACCTGTAGAAGGGGGCCTGCCTAATGGCCATTTTGGGCTTTTTGTCCGTGTATTTTTACCAGGCTACGAATATGTGGTTATTTTTTTTAAGCATTATTTTTTTTGATGTTACAAAGTGCGTTAAGCTCCCGCTGCTGCTAGCTCTTTATTGCAGTAAATATAACTTCAACACACTAAGTAACACCATAGAGAATTATCTAAAAATCGTATAATTAAAAATGTTTGAAAATAACCTCCAATGACAACAGCAAACACTTTGTAAACAGAAATTCCATACGTTGTGAGCTCATACGGCTGCTCTATACGGCAGTAGGGGAGAACTCATACACCATATCACAATCGCTCCATTACCAACGCGCCCCATTCTTAGCGAGCCCCCATTTCAACCACTCAATCAAAACCCCTACTTATTTCAGACACTGAGCAACCACTATGTAACGAATTGTTACAAAGTGCTTAGCGCTACTGCTCTATATGCAGTCAGAAAAATTCCTGCTAATTAAACGAACAAACGACTCTATGGATTTGATTTATTTTTGCGAATACAAAACAACTAAAAGATAGACATCAAAAAAATAAACTAGTGTTGCACGTTTTAAAGTACGCAACGCGGGAAAGCCAAAAAATGGCCCCTAGCAGGCCCCCTTTTACCCCGTTAAGTGTTAACATCAATCCTTTTAATACCTTCCATGACGACCACAACCTCAGCAACCCACTTTTGTAACAAATTGTTACATTTGAAGTGCGTATTTTTTTGTGAAAAAGGGACAATTCCACCCACTTTGACCAAATCGTATACAAAGTGGCGTTAATTTGTTAGTGTGTTGAGGTTATCCCCTACTGCCATATCCCTTAAAACCCTAAATACCATTTTTGCCACTTTTCAAAATTCACGGAGCGGCCCCCTGGCTTGTGTTTACAGGGTAACGGATTAGTACTCCTAGATCGAACAACACAAATACCGCTAAACCGTCGCTTTGGGGGTGATCGTCCAGGTTTCTAAGTCATTTTCCTTTAGGGATTTAGGGATATCTCTCCATTGTGTTACTTACTATAGGAAAATAATAGTTTACTGCCATATAGAGCAGCAGCAACTAACGCACTGTATCATTTTTTACAATGGGTTGAGATGTCCCTAAAAAGAGATAACGCACTTTGTACCATTTTGGTACAAAGTGGGTTGTTGGGGTATCGCCATTGGAAGATATTTGAAGTATTTTAAAGTTGTAAGTAATACTTGGCATATTTTGGTATCCGGGCAGTTGATACGGGCGAATAAATAATTGGGCGAGTTGAAATGGTGGCAAGTCGATATGGGTTGAGTTAATATTAGGGGCGGTTGTTAATGGGAGGAGTTGGTAATGGAGCGAGTTTCTATGGGATGAGTTAATACGAACCATTATTAATGGGGCGATTTGCTATGGGACGAGTACGAGTTGGATTTGCGAGTATGATTCGGGCGAGTTGTTTCTTGATGAGAATCTTTGAAGATTTCATCAAACCAGATTTTGTTACAACGTGCGTCCATTTGTCCTTTTTTTTGTTGTCAAAAGAGCTTACCGCAGTTCGTAACATTTTCGTAGGGAGTAATGTTTTAATGGAAATCTTTGACAATATCATTACTTTTACTTTTGTTATAAAGTGCAGTGAAGTTTGTCCCCTTTTTTTTGTCTGTCCCATAGGGCTAACGCATTCGTAACCATTTTTGGTTACAGAAGGCGTTTTGTATGAAGTGTGTGCCAACAGGGTTCCTCCTCAAAAACTCTAGTCAGTCTTTAATTTAAGTTAAAAAGTGTTCAGTAGGGTAAAAATCAAATCAAATTAAAACCTGTAAGATATTTTGCCTGTATTATACAGAATTTACCACCCCTGTAACCTATTAAAGACACTATCAGTGATTTGACAATATTTGACAATTTGCCGGAATAGCTTTCAAAGAAGGATAAGTCTGTAGAAGTCTGATAAGTTACCTTTCTTCCAGCTGTAGAATTGACGAAAAAGGAAAAAACCGGGTCCAAAATTTTTGTGGGGGTTTCAAGATACATTCTCCTTCAATTAGTGGGTTGTCGTAAGTGTCCCGTTCGGACAGTAAGACTCAATCTCAAGATTCTGTCGCTTGATTAGGTTTGCTTCTGGCTTATCATTTGCAGGGTAGTTAGGATACCTGTACTTGTTACATACCTGCAAAAATCGGATTTTTGATTTTTTCGATTTGCTGATTTAGCAATCACTGATAGTGGTCTTTTAATAATATGTAAAAGCATTGGTTGCACCTTAACCTTTGTTTTAAAGCAAGGTAGCTGTAGACAGTCTGAGATCAAAATCGGTCCTTTTCTTTTCTTTAAAAAATTAACTACTATATCCATAATTAACAATCAGCATGACAATGATTCAAATGAGTACAAACAGCCCTAGTCCATAGTTTCGTGTTATTTGGGATGGCTGATGTGTTATAGCTAAACAACAGAAATTACTGAGTTGAAAGGGTAAATGGCAGTGACAAGCAGGGTAGATGCTCTTCACTTTGACAGGAGCATTGAGCCAGTCCTTTTGACATATAACTAAATCATTTACAAACAATCCTAAGTCTTGACTTTCAGTACTGCTTCTCTCTTTGAGAGAGCTTATTTTTAGCAGTGAGAAAAGTGGAGTTTCATGAATGACCTTGCTTTATGTGATTTTCACGAGTTTTAATTGAAATCTCATAGATGAAGTTGCTAATCAATTGCACTACAAGATATTGAATCAAATGGTAACTTTGGTATCGCTAATCACTTACATTATTTGCTCTCTAGATAACATACTGTGAATTAATTAAGCCAACTTTCAATTGCATTACAAAACGTCTAAATCAAAAAGCAATTTGGGCATCATTTGATAAAGTTCCTTTCCTTACAATCTAATGTCATCACAGGAAATTGCTATTCACTACAATAAAAAAAGGTCTGAAATCGCAATATAACTTGGAAATCAGTTTAGTTATTGTTTTAACAGAGTGTCCTATATCAAAAACACTGAAAAAGCTACAACATATAGTTATTCCTGATTTGCTTATCACCCAAAATATTAATTTTGATACACTTAGTAGAACACCTCAAGTGTTCCCCTAAATGTTACAATTGAACACCAATTGGAGGGAACTGAAAAAGATGTTATGTGCTCTAAAAGAGGCGTCGAAAAGGTGTTGTATTCAAATAATAACACCTGACACTATGGAGGCCCTTGAATGACCTCAGGTGTTCCCAAACGGTTACAACTGAACACCAATTTTGTGTTCAAAATATGCTCCATATGGTTCATTTGTTTAATACATGCCCATGTTCAAAATTGAATAGTCAGGTGACTATAAGGCCAGGAATAACTTTACGGTTTGTTACTTTATTCAAAGTGTTTTTGGATTACCGGACACTGTTTTAAAACAACCAAAATACAGTTTGCTATAGGAAATATATAACTTTAAAGCACTATCAGCATTTTTTTTTCTCAAATTTCAAAATGCAGATTTGCTTTAAATTGCTGTGTTAGGTCATATCAATACCTTAAATTACTGAAAAAACAGACACTTAAAGCATTTTCAAACAGTCTTGAAGATGCCATTTATGACTGTTTCTGACCCACAAAAAAGTTCAGATCCCCGACCTTTATTAGTAAACAAAGCATAAAAATCACAATCTCTTGACTAAAATACGGCATGTTACGCGTTTAACCACGTTCAGGGACCTTACTATACAACAATTTCCAAAACAATAGTGCAAAAAAAAAAATGGACTTAGATGAAAAATGAGGGGTTGCGGATTGTTTACATCTGAAAGAAATCGCTGATAGTGTTCTGTGACTTAAAGCCACTAATTGAGGTGTCCATTAAGTTACAGGGTATAGGTTTACTGAAGATGTTTTGTCTTGGTGATTCTTATCGGACAAACTGCTTATTCAATAATTCACCCAGAGATTGGACATAAGATATTGAGTCCTGCTTTAAAACAGGATTTCTATTCCAAATATGAGAAACTTTTAATTGCAGATTGATCCCACAACCAAGACTGGGAGTATTACCGGGGGAGGTATCTTTGTAAAAAAGTATATGAAGGTGCTGCTAAAGTAAGGTCAGGTTTTTGATGAGGAATCTATGACTTGTCCTATTTTTTTTAATATCATAGACATAAGTTTGTTTTCCCCAAAAACAGCCTCAAAACCACAGTGACCCTTAGAAATGGGTACAGTAAGGGTTTTCAATCTTTGGATTGTTCCACATTCCTAACCAAACCAAAATTGAGTACCCAGCCCGGCCTAAGACCTATCTTGCAACAACACTTGCCACGCACATTCACTTGAGAGCGTGTGTGTTCCAGTGGTAAAGAGGGCTCATGATCATCATATTGTCCATTGAAGCGTGGTTGTAAAAATTGGCAACTTTGAGCACTTTTTCACATTGCAAAAACTCTCACAGAGGAAAAATACAACAATATCACACAAAAGTACAGGCTAAATAAAATCACAAAATGACCAAATTTTCAACATTATGCTGACCAGAGGGAAAATTGTTTAGTTACGACTCACCAAACTAAACAGTCAAAACGCCCCCAGCGTGAGATGCTCTATTTAGTCGGTATACCCGAATGTGGGCCACAAAATCGATGTGAAATGATGAGCGTGGAGTAAATTGCCTCAAAATTACTGCCCAAATGACTTTTACTTTGTAAAAAAACCTACCAGTCTACTATATCAATCATGAAAATTCCACCACTTTCTTAGTAGAACCGGCATTTTCAGGACATTTTAAAGCAGTTCTCTTTCAGATGCCTGCAATGAAAATATTCCACCCAAGATGTTTTATCCTTTATGGCAGCCAGGTTAGTGGTTGGCTATTTAACCTGAAAGCTGTGAGTTTTAGCCGCCATGTCCAATCTGTTATATGTCCTTCAGGCAAGATGCTTAGTCTCAATTGCTCGCAAAATTGAATAGCTGTGTTAAGGGTGAATTACAAATCAAGTGCTGATAGGGTAGCCAGTTGCCACTAGATGAAGTAAAATGATAGTGACAATTTTCCTGATGGCAGTGTGATCATCATTAGGCAATTGGTGCCTTGAGCACCCGCAGGGGTGGATCGTGCTTGTCATAATTATTTTTTATTTAGATTATTCCATTGCATGTGTTAGGGTGCGGCTTCCTGGGGGGGGGGTACCCAATCACAAAATGCCCATATGTGGGCTGGCCACAAACATGGGTCAGGATTCTGGTATATCAGGACCCCTTTTTCATGTCAATTTTGGTAAACAGAAATGGGTCATGTTTTGTTCATAATATTCTTCAAATTTGTTGGAAAATTAGTCAAATTTTCCTCAATCGAGAAGCCACATTGCATAAACTTTTGGAAAATAAGTAAAATTCTTCAATCTAAACAAAATTTTTCACACTTAGCTAAAACAAATGTTGCCCAAAATCTGCATCACTGGTTAGTCTCTGGGTCCTTTTTGTGGCCAAAATTGAGGCATGGTTCCAACATTATCAGTACTAAGATAATGGACCTCTTTACAATGGCAAACTTATCAAAAAGAATAGGCAAAACAGATGAATGTTAATGCATATTTAAGCTTTCATAACGCCTCGTCCAAGGGGGTGATTACCACCCTAGCGAACTTGCTCTTGGGTGTCTAAAATGTCAAAAGCTTTCATAGAAAGCTTCTAAATTAATCATTCTCTCATCCTTTCTGGTCATTTAAAAAAATACGCTCTTCACCGGGGTTAGGTATGCCATCAAAGTCTAAGGGTAGGGGGGTGGTTGCCACTGAAAGATATTTTATGGTACATTTCTAAAATATTATGCACAGTATGTCTCTAAAACTCTACGTTTATTTAAAACTAGTCCAATTCCCTCATTTAGAGTTTGGAAACTGCACGAATCTGATATTCCTACCTTTTTAGCGCAAAATTGGGATTTTCGCCTATTTTCTGTGAAAAAAATGTGCTAATTTGCGGCTTGCGGACTTTATGTGATGTGACACCATAACTAGGGATGTGGTACTATTTTGTATCAATGTAAAGAGGACCATAGCTATCCACTGGTAATCAAATCATAAGCCACCGGCTTCTTTATAACAAATTCTCGAGGGGCAAGTAACCCCCCACCCCGTAATGTGTGTGGTTACAAAAAAAGGCTTGAACATGGAACACTTTTGCGTGTGAATCATCACAAACCAATTATGCCCACAGCACATTGGTTCCATACTTCATACAGATATCATCTCAAAAAGTCAAGAAGTCCAACCTGGGCTGGCAGCAAAGATATTTGTTTCATTTTCAGCCCATATCTGGAATGATCGTCGCAAGTGGTTTACAGCAACAAGATATTGTCTCAGATATCAGAAAAATTGCTATTTAAACAGAGTTGCTATTTTAATATTTAAAAGCAACTAATTATCAATTGTTTTAATGGCAACAAATTTCTCTTTCATTCAGACTTTAGCATTAATGACATTCAAGTGCATGCCAATAAATGACAAAAGGAAAACTACAGTTTTTGTGCATTTTAACTTTAGTCTGTATATTTGTATGGTTAGTCTTTGACAAAGCTTATATCTCCATGGTATGATTTATGACCAAATGTTGGGATCATAAATATAACAGTGATAAAATTGTACATTCCTTGATCTCTCTCTAAATGCAATCGTTGGAATGAGTGAAATAAAGAGGTGAAGTGTAAAAGTAATTGTTTCACTCCAAAAGGTGGAATATTGTTTATAAAAAGTCCCTTTGATCCTTTGAGAGTGTTTCCACTGAAAAATGTGTTTTCCCTTCAGTTATCTCCATGAACAAGTGGAAATTCACTTTTACATCTACAGAGTAGAAGATCCATTATCTTCACCACTATTGGCAAACATAAAATACATAAAATAAAAGTCAATGGTTCGGATTAAAAACTCTTTGTTTTTAGGAAAATCAGAGGGACAAGCTACGGATCACTAAGACAGCTGTGACCATGCAAATTATATTTATTTTTAGAACCAAATTTAAAGCACTGGCGACACAGTTTTGAACGGTAATATAAGTAGGGGACATGCAAAAGTATAATCTTGTACCAAAAATCAGAACAAATTTTCCATTGTTTGAGTTTTGCCAGTTCGCCCTACAAATACGTCATGAGCCCATAAACGAAACCCTGCCCCCCCCCCCCCCGGGGATTTTTGGAGACCACTATTTTTGGAAACCTTACACATAAGCTATCAAAATCAGGTTGTCGGCAAAAAAGTGAGGGCAGATTTTTTCGAAATGGCGGCAAATATTCACTTAATGCCTTTGACATATATCTTATTTTTGATCCAACTTCATGCACTATGTAACTACTCGTCACAAAAAACACACCAAGGAATAGTTGAACACCTTTTGGCATGGTTAACCTGCCTCTAGAGGGCGTCATATTTCAAAATGGCCACCAACAGGGACGAAACAATGAAACACCGTATTACCAACACTAATGACCCTTTAAAGGCAAAAATGCCGGTGTCAACTAATGATATACGTGTCATGCACCGGGATTAGTTTAGGTAAAGAAACAATTAACTAGGCATCGATGGCTTAGAAAGCACGAGTATATCATGCGGTGACTATTGTACTAAGAGAAGATTCAGTGCTTTCCACAATGCATTGCGTCCATTGAAAGTTTTTGACGGTAGTCATGTTGAAACGTTATAGAGAGGATGAACAGTTTAAATGAAGTTGTGATCAATACTGTTAATGTAGCCATGTTTCATCCACTAACGATCCACATCAGTACTTGTACAAACATCCATTGGAAGCAATGCTATATGTGGGAAGCTCTGAAATCTTTCTCTTATTGCACTTCCATGTGACATTTGACCCCAATCTAGGTACACATGATTAAGGGTTGGGTCAGCAATTCTTCTGACCAAGTCCGGGGATTATAGCAATGATTTCTGGTGTGAGGTCTTTCAATATTTTCAAAGCAATGCCCCTTTATCGGCCCAGGTGACATTTGACACAAAGCTAGTGAACAACCTATCTGGCCTTAGGTCAGTGCTTTTTCTGACCAAGTCTAGTGATTATAGCATTGATTTTGCGGCAGAAACAGCCAAACGGAGGGTAAGGGCGACTTGACCTGTAATGACCCTACCGGGACCGTTGACCCCAATCTGTTAAAACCCCATTATGGGCCTGGTTAGCGGTTCTTATGACCAAGTCTAGTGATTATAGCATTGATTTGTGGCAGAAAAAACAGCAAAAAGGAGGGTAAAGAGCGAGACCCTCTAATGACCATTGTGTGGACCTTTGACCACCAATCTGTCAAACACAATGTGTGGGCAATTGGGTCTGGGGTTATTCTGAAGAAGTTTGGTCAAGATCACGTTAACTGTGTAACACTAGTAGCATTTGAATATTAAGAGGGGTTAAGAGAGACTGCCCTTTTTGGACCTAAATGGACCTTGGATTGAAAATCTGTGGACAAGCCAAAGGGCCAGGCATCTGGCAATCACTGTGACCGAATGCATTGATTGCACATGCGAACTCGGGGAAGTAGGGAAAAGGTGTAGGACGACAATGGCCGCTTTGACCCTACGTGACCCCGATGGTCAAACTGTTACATCCTATATGAAGCTTGGGTCAGGGGTTCTTGTGGTCAATTCTTGGTTCAATCCGCCAGAATCTGGCACTAGTAGCATTTTGAAGAGGTACAAAGAAAGAAGAAAGAAATCGGAGAAGGCACCCCCCCCCCCCCCCCCCCCCCCCCACCACGTATATCATGCGGTGACGCCATGATATAAAACTGAAGTAGTTAACCTTTCAAGTGTGTATATAGAGGGGCTCTTATGTAAAAGGTCTATGACTTACAATACACTAGACCCACAACCACAGCCTCCTCAATACAATGATCACCTTGAAACCACATAACCAGGTCTTGAGTCGTGATGTGTTAACGGAGGGTGACTAAGTGAGCAACAAGCTTCGAACTACGCCTGCTTGCGAGAACTTCAGGCAAGGAGTGTACCCATAGCGACGCAACCAAACGCAGGGAGCGTGCTCATGCCTCTCCTGTTCGGATGTGCCGCGGACCTGTGAAAGTAATCATATGCCGGCAAGGGATCATAGTTACGGGCTCCGGGACGATAACGGATAAAGCGTGAAACTAATGTTGCGTGAAGAGTTCACTGAATCGAATTGCCCTATGTTCAATCTTGTTCCCGGACTGTGAGCCGGAGGACTATATCAGGTTTTAGGTTTCAGTGTTTAATTCCATCTCATTGCACATGTACAGTAAATATAAAAGTGTAACAAATATAAAATATGACATATTTAATTAAAAACAAAAAATGATTTAGAAATAATATCCAATAGGAAGAGATGTGGATGCCACTTAAAACGCAGGGGCGTGTTTAATTAGTGGCACCCATGCATAAGTTACATATTAACAAACATGCGTATGAAACTTATTTGATAAGCATAAAAATACAATGATAAATTACCGAGCACACGTGGAAAATAAGGGTGCTGACCAAAATTACAATTAATGATGAAAAAAAAAAACAGAGAAAGTAAAAAAAACGGTCTAAAAATATAATGACACGTTAAGGTATATACCAAATCAATAAGACAATGAATTCAGGTGTGCAGAATAAAAATCAAAGCGTTTTTTGAGACCTTTAAAAAAGCTAAGGATGGAGACTGTTTCAGACGGTCATTCAACGAAATCCATAAAAAGGGCACCTTGGATCTATGGTGTTTTCAGCACGTTCTGGTATTGTCGTCTAACATACCAAGTCCTAGATGATCGCGTGTCATAGGGAGGCATCTTGTCTGGTCCAAAGAAAAAATGATCATCTAAGATATTTGGAGAAGTAGGTCATGGATGGATTTTACATAAACTGGGCAGTCTGGAAGACGTAATGTCATCAATTTGCGCGTATTCATGGAGGGAGAAAAGGGGTCAGTATGCGCGCAACCAAAGTGAATTAGTACAAGACCGTAATGATCTTTTTTTGCATTAAAAAACAGAGAATGAAGATGAGAATATTTTTATAGCCCAGGGATAATGGCACAGTATGATGTAAGGAAGGACAAGTTATTATATAAGGTGGTAAGTGAATCAAGGGGCAGAAAGGGTTAACTTTTCTGCTGATACTTTGTATTTAGAAATTATTTTAGTAACATGTGAAGGTGTGATTCCAAGACATCTCATCATCAATTAAACGCCTAAAATTAGTTGTGTTTACTGTCAAGTTGATGTATTGTCGATAAAATGTAATATCATTTGGTGGTAAAGAGTTGTGTTATTCTGAATACCAATAAAATTAGTTTTTTAATGTTAGAGGACAGTTATTTATTTTAAACAATAGTATATGGGTTAATTCTTGGTTAAGGTTGATTAAAGTAATGTAGTTTTTGTTAGGAATACTCTCCTGCCACACATGCCTGAGAGTGTGTGAGCCTGTCGCTTTGTCTGGAAAGACAATCTTAGAATTGGCACACAGGATGAAGATGATAAAAGGGAGACTCAAATGCGCATTAGATGGGCTCTCCCTTATTGTGAGGAGAACCGTCAGTGCGCAAGTCATCCGGGGGCACAGATGTATGCTGTGAGCTGCGCGGCCGTGCCAGGGTTCACCTTTGAGTGACATGGACTGGAGCGGCCCCTGAAGCATGTGGAAAGTCCTGTTTTTATGGAATCACCTTGGACGTACTCTTAGAAGACCCCACAGGAAGCGTGGCGGAGTAGGGCAAGAGGAGGGGCGCAAATGCCCCGGACACCACCTCAGGGGGGGCGCTGAAATGATGGTTTGGAAAAATAAAAAGAAAAAAAAATGTGTTGTGATTTTTAGTTATTGTCACAGGCATTATAGTTCATCGACTTCAAGATAAGTAATAACTGAGATCTTCTCCGAAGGAACTCAAACATGCTATTTAACTCAGAGCTTCCACAGCTCCGAAACCGGGACCGCCAGGGCAGTATAGTTCATCGGCTTCAGGATTGTGGAGGGTAAACCGAGAGCTCTCCGGAGGTGCTACACATGCTAAAACGGAGAGGTTCCGGGGCTCCGTACCTTGACCACCCGCCAGGGCAGTTATGGTTCATCTGCTTCAAGATATGAGGAACTGAGATATTCCGAAGGCACTCAAACATGCTATGTAACTCAAGAGCTTCCAGGGGCTCCACCACCGGGACCCCGCCAGGGGCAGTATAGTTAATATGCCGATTCATGATTGGGAGATAACCGAGAGCTCTTCGGATGCGCTTGAAATCATGCTAAAACCCAAGAGCTTCTGGGGGCTCCGCACCTGGACCCCGCAATGTTCAGCATAGTTCATATGCTCAAGATAGGACATAAACACTCTCCGAAGCACTCGAACACCGAACATGTTAAACTCAGAGCTTCCGGGGTCTCTGCCCCCTGAACCCACAAGGGACTTTTCCCCATACACGGTATGACCGCATGCCCGAGATCGAACGGCGCTTGCCCGGTGCTGCTCATGTGTGGAGTATGCTTGCCTGTATGGGAGGGGTAAGCCCAGAAGCTTGAACCTGTCGTGGATGCCCTCCTGCCGGTTGGCGCGGGGTGTCTTCGGCCACAGCAGGACACTTACACATACAGCAGCAGTAGAATGCAAGAGCATAGCTGCAAAGTATCTGGTATGGAGCGCCTTAGCTGTGTTTGGACAGAGGATGACTGCCCTGACCGCCTAGGTCCGGGGAGTTCGTAGGAAGTCCGGTCATTTGAATGAGTCTCTAAGGAGTTTGGGGAGTTGGCTGATATGGAAAGAAAGGAACTGCTGTCAACAAGTGATCTATCGGTATTGAGCCTGGTGAGCATCTGCAGCCGGGGCTGGCTTCCCGAGGGCTGAGTGGCGGTGTCTCAGCTGATGCGATCCCGAATTGGCCGATCAAAGGTTTCATTGCAGAAGGGAGTCTACCTGGAAGCAGATCGGACACTGGAAAATCTCGTGGTCTGCCCAATGTTGGTGCAACATGCACAGGACACAGGGGACCTTGCAGAATTCCGGGACGCAGCCAGACATTGTACCCACCTCTGGCTAGATCACATTTGAGAACCACTGTGTTGTTGGCTGGGAGAACGAAAGAATTTCCAATTTAATAATCATGGTATTGGTCAATTGGCGATCTTTAAGCAATGTTGTTTCCTTCGTATACGAGCTTAAATGCAGCTCTTTGATCAAGAAATTGATCTCTCTTTCTCTCCTCTTCTTGATCATGTTCTTAATTGTCTTCTTCTGTCAGATTATTCTTCCTCTACTATGTCAGACAACTCTTTGGCATCAACTTCCTGATGGCCACTTGTTTCTCGGGCACCATCATTCCAACATGTCAATCTGGTGGAGGAATTTCTGGCCTTGCCCCATCTGTTCTGGTCAAAACAGGCTGATAAATGGGTCTCTGAATGTGCATCCTCAACAAAATCTCACATATGGTGCTCTGCAAATCAGTCGATCTTCCAGGACTTAGGAAGGCATCGATATACTTGTAACGTCTACCGGAGCATTTTGTAACAAACTTCCCAGGGGAGGGGGGTTCCACCCCTGTAATTTTATTTACGAACATCCGTCCTGTAAAATTGGTACCCCAGGGTAGCTTAGAGTTTCTTCTTTCCATTGGTATCAAAATAAGTGACAACATCCCCATTATGACGTCACTATGAGTCATAGTTGAGGAAGTATGAAAAAAGACTTAACAATAACATAAGGTGGAAAATTGATAGTTCGCAATTTTAGCGACTACACAAACATTATATAGCCCTAAAATGCTCTCATTATATAAAAAACTAGTTATTTCCATCAAGTAGAGCCAAAAACGCATGAAAATTGGATGTTTTTTTTCCTACAATTGTGATGAAAAATGAATTTTCCCGTATGTGTGTCTATGGCAATTGCACCCAATTTTGCTAACACATGCAAACTTTATGATGTCATTGTGACGTGAGGCTAGGCATGTTTGTACTCATTTTGGATCATAGAAAGAGGAGGACCATAGCTATTATTGGTACCAAATCAAGTGCCTGTGATGTTTCTGTGTTGTGCTAGCATGTTGGTACTTCTCTTCAAAAGGGGGGTGGTGCATTTTGGCAGCCATTTTGAAAAAGGCCCTCACCGTGTAACCCAGGGTGGGGATTTTGCAGACAACCTGAATTCAGTTGCTCATGGTATAAGCTTCACAAAAAGGGTTGTCTCAAAAATCCCCGGGGTGTGCAGGGGGGTCATGGTAGATCGTAGTCTACAGGTTATAATTTGTATGTTATCTCTATATGCCCATTCTCCATAAAAAGTCGATGTTAAACTCGATTTGAAAGAAAATCTATTTGCCGCAATGAAATTTTATAAAATTTACCCACAGGATGTAGTTAGTGAACACATAATGCAAATCAGTTGTCAAAACTGTGCTGCCGTCAATATTTTTTGGTTTATCCTGGTTTTCTCATAATAAATGAAACCTTCAAACAGCTGTGCAAAATGCACAGTTTTAAAGGACCCTGGTCCAGTAGCCTTGTCCCCAGAACCCTAGATTTTACCAGAAGTGGTCAACATTTTGGTATCTGAAGAAAGCTACTATTTTAATCATTTACCCTGTAAAATCTTAGGGCTCACAGGGTTTGGCCCTGATCATTTTATTGCATATCTACCATTTTGAATCTTTGACCAATTTTCCTAGATTTTGTGGATTTCAAAACCAAAGCCAATTTTTTTCTTAAATTTTTAGAGTCATAAAGTTATCCTTATCCAATGATCTTTCACAAAAAAACATGTCAATGACTTGTCTTCTAAATTCTCTTCTTCTGACTATTTTTGTAAGCACCTAAAAACAATACGTCTCACTGCACCATCTTCGATTTTCAGCCAAATTTTCATTAATTTGCTAGTTTTGTTGCTTTTTTTAAAATCACAGACAGATTTTTTCTTTAAATTGTTCAGCCCCCAAGTAATTCGTTTACTATTATCTCTCATATAGTACAAGTTAAATGCTTGTCTTCAAATTAATTATCAATTTTTGATCAAGTGATCGAGCCGTCTATGTACATGAAATGTGGGCTAAAGGATGTTTGGTGTGTGAGCGAAAATGTCCCCCATTTTGGTCGACCAATAATAATTTTACACAGTACCCTATGGGATTGGAAAATCACATTTGTAGTTCTCATATCAAAACAGGTTGAAATATTGGTGCTAAACTTTACAGATGGGGTTTAGGGGTGAAGGCCATTCTATCAAGATAAAAATTGTATAATTAAATCGGGTCATCCCCTTTAAAATCAAGGAGCAACTTTTGCCTAGCATTGACAGGGCCTCTCTGGTACAAAAACATCTTTAACTTTACCCTAGTATGGGTTTAAATTTGATATATTCCTTAAAGCAATAATAGCCCATTTTTGAAGAGCGCCCCCCCCCAATTTTTCAAAAAATTTGAGATTTTTACACGGTTGCATTGGTAACTGGCTAGTAAACCATACCTGTGAATGGTTAAGCTTTAAAATGTCTGTGTCTCACAAACAAAGGAATTTTGTAATTAGAATAATTATTATCGGGATCCCCGATAATAATTCAACGGCTGCTGGAAACGGCCTTCCAATGTGAAATAGCAGGGAAATAGTGCCATGTATGTGTCTACGCTCATTCATTAGTTGTTTTATTGGTTCAGGCAAATAAAGTTAGAGGTTATTTTCTCGAGGTGGCACTATTTCATCATGGACGGACATAAACGTAGCATTTCCAGCTCTGCCGTTAAGTCCAATCTGGGATCCCAATTCTAATTACAAAATTGTTCGCAGGTATAGTTTCCTAGACAATCACCAACATAACTGTGCCAAAATATCAAATTTTGAAATTGGGGGCGCTCTCCAAAAAATGTGCCATTATTGCTTTAATACAAAGGTGACGGATCAGTCAAATTGCCTGCATGCATGGGGAATTTACTATAATGTGTATTTTCTTGTGGTCAAACACTTACACTATGAACTTAACCACTCCAAAGAGGTTTTATTACATTCTGTTTACACTGTTGTTTGTAGACAATCATTTTAGGTGAGAGTTATCACATGTAAAAGCACTGCAAAGATATGGGTTTTGAACAATTTTGAGGCTGCACTCTTTTCAATAGGTGCCCGTGTCTCTTTAAATTTGCTTATTGCCTTTTTCGGCAATGGTCGCTTGAGCAAATCTGGTACAAAATTTCAAATCCCAAGTATAAAACTGGTAAAGTGTGTTTTTATAATAATTGATAAACATTTCATACTATATTTGAATCCTAATATCACTTTATCATCCCAATTGAATCCAACAACTACTCTATACTGACCTACTAAAGCCAAACTTTGCTTGTTGGTCACATCTTTGTTATCCACGATCAAGCGCATACAAATCTGACATGGTCGATACTAAAAGCCAGTCTGTGAGCCAGTGAGGATGGGTTAACCATATTAAATGATGGAGTTAATGGGGTTTCAGACACAGGATATTGTTGACATTTGAGATGAGAGCAAACATTGACATCAAAAGGAACAGTCACAAGACTCAATTACAATAGCTGCATTTATAGCCAATGCTTATTATCAGATAGGAATATTGTTATAACTTGAAGACTGGGAAATGTGGCCTTAATTGTAAGCGTGAAGCTGAGGCAGGGGCCACTTGTGAGAGGTTTTCATCAACTTATCATAATTTTCTAATAATGGTAAGATTGAGTAGCAGACAGAGTACAAATAGGTTGTAATCACATCATAGTAATTACTGTCACCTACTCTAACTCACTAATTATGTGGTCATTGTACACGGATGTCAATCAAGGTTAAAGGTCCATGGCCCGATCACTAATAGCCTCGTCCCCAGGGACCCCAGATTTTACCGGAAGTGGTCAACATTTTGGTATCAGAAGAAAGCTACTATTTTTCTCATTTACCCTGTGAAATCTTGGGGCTAAAGGATGTTTGGTTTGGATGTTATGAGCGAAAATATGCTCCATTTTGGTCGACCAATATTAATTTTACACAACACTCTACGGGGATTACAAAATCACGTTTGTAGCTCTCACATCAAAACGGGTTGAAATATCGGCGTGAAACTTTACAGATGGGGTTTTGGGGCGAAGGCCATTCTATCAGATGAAAAAATTATACCGACATTAAATCGGGCATCCCTTTCAAGAGACATGCAGGATATTTCCAGAAAGAAGCGCCCCCAGTTTTTTTTAAACCCGGTTTTTTGCAAATTTGAAATGCTTTGCCAATGTTTTAGATCACCCTGAAGTGAATAAGCCGAATTACGCCATCATTTTCATATAATAATATGAATGATTTTAGTGTGCACGACAGAAAGTCAAACACGTGGGTCTATGGGGACATTACCGTAGTCAGTCAAGTTCAAAAAAGGTTTGCTGTTTTCTTCTGTACTTGTTTGTCCAATAAACCTCGTAAACGTTCTTGGTAGGTGGTGCCTACATCGATCTCTTGGCATTGAGAGAATATTCCTATCCTAAACAAATCTCCTCCTGTCACTTTAAGCTCTCTAAACTCAATATAGCATGTATTATATATATATATATATATAATATATATATATATAATTCTATATATATATATATATAGTCGATTTAACTGAACAGTTAGCATATACCAATTATATATACATGCTATCTACTGAAGCATAGCATGTATTATATAGTGTATATTGCTATCTACTGAAGATAGCATGTATTCTATAGTGGTATATTGTATCGACTGAAGATAGGCATGATTATTAATGGTATATAATTGCTATCTACTGAAGATAGCATGTATGTATATAGTTGTATAATTGGCTATCTACTGAGATAGCATGTATTATATAGTGGTATTTGCTATCTACTGACGATACGCATGTTTATATATTGGGTACAGGTTGCTTACTCTACTTGAAGATAGCAGTTATTATCTGGTATATTGCTATTTACTGAGATAGCATTTTCCGTAGCATTATATACAGTGGATAATCTGCCTATCCTACTGAATGATAGCATGTATTATAATAATCCTGTAATTGCCTATCTACTGAAGATAGCAGGTATTATATAGTGGTATATTGCTATCTACTGAAGATAGCACGTTCAATAGTGGTAATATTGCTATCTACTGAAGAGAGCAGTATTTATATAGTTTCTGTATTATGCTAATCTACTGAAGATAGCATGTATTAGTATTGTTATTTGCTATCTACTAAAGATAGCATGTATTAGATAGTGGTATATTGCTATTTACTGACGATAGCATGTATTATACAGAGTGGTCCAAAAAAAAGTTTACACTTTTTTCGTCTGCAAATTTCTCCAAAGTGGGTAGACATATCAAAATATTTTGAAGGTACTTATTAACTACAATATCTTGTTGGAACCTGGTGAAAACGACATTGAAAACAAAGCTGAAATGACAAAATGGCCACCATCAAGAGAAAAAAGGTCAAAAACCACTTTGCACACACGGCAAGTCTCTGGCACTCTGTTGGCGGTCACAAATTATATCCAAGATTGATACACACATTGAACAATGCACCCCGTCATGGGACTTGGTATTTGATAATAACCACAAAGGTAAGAACTAAGACACCTCAATTATTTCAAGTTTATCTTATAAATTTAAAAATAAAACGGTCACAATGTTTCTTCTTTATGATCTTGTCCCAAACCATGCAAACTTCGAAAATGTACAAGCAGAGTCTCGATCAGTCATGGCAAGAAAAAACATGCATGTATCTTTCAATTTAAAATCCTCTCCCAGTTGAAATCAACTTAATTATTATGTAAATAGGCATTCAAGTTCAGTTTCACGGTTGAGATATTCTCTCATTCATTTTCAAACGGTAAACACTTCACACAAACTCGAAGGGTGATCAGTAGTTAGTTAAGGAGTAGGCCTCCAGTTCACGCAATGGTATTGATTTCTGTTCAACATAATGGTTTTCCCATAGACTTATGTGTGTGCAAAGTGGGTTTTGACCATTTTTCACTATTTGGCCGCCATTTTGTTATTTGAGCTTTGTTTTGAACGCCGTTTTCTCCAGGTTATAACAAGATATTGTAATTAATAAATATCTTAAAAACCTGTAATATGTCCACCCACTTTTGAGAGATTTGCAGATATAAAAGTGTAAACCTTTTTTTGGACCACACTGTATAGTGGTATATTGCTATCTACTACAGATAGCATGTATTATATAGTGGTATATTGCTATCTACTGAAGATAGCAATATACCAATATATAATACACGCTATTTACTGGCAATAGCATGTATTATATAGTGGTATATTGCTATCTACTGAAAATAGCATGTATTATATAGTGGTACATCACTATTTACTGAATATAGCATGTATAGCATGAATCATAATTTTTTAAAGTATAAAATATCTCTTTAAAATGCAATAAACATGAAAGATGACAATTTTCTATAAAAAATAATAGTTCAACCATGTCTGTAGGTTAAATAATAAAAAAGTTATGGCCAAAACTATGTTGCCTTCTGTGGCTTCACAAATTGTATTATATAGTGGTGTATTGCTGAAGATAGCATGTATTATATAGTGGTATATTGCTATCTACTGAAGATAGCGTGTATTATATAGTGGTATATTGCTATCTACTGATGATAGCATTATATAGTGGTATATTGCTATCTACTGAAGATAGCATGTATAGCACGAATCATAATTTTTTAAAGTATAAAATATCTCTTTAAAATGCAATAAACATGAAAGATGACAATTTTCTATAAAAAATAATAGTTCAACCATGTCTGTAGTTAAATGATAACAAAAGTTTGGCCAAAACTATGTTGCCTTCTGTGGCTTCACAAATTGGGTATGATATAGTGGTGTATTGCTCTCGCACAGATAGCTGAGTTATATAGCGTAATAGTGCTAATTTACTGGAGATAGCATGTATCATAATGAGGTTTTAGTGCTATCTACTGAATATAGCATGAATAAATAGTGGCATTAGTGCCAATCAAAAGATTTAAAATAGTTTTACTAATTTGGCAAGGAAGCAAACTAGGTACTATTTCCATGCAAAATGGTATCTCCATGCCATAAATATTTCAACATACTGATTTAGGGCTGTGTCCTCAGACCTGTCCATTATTCTAGTGCTGAGACAAATATCGAACACTTTGCACTTGCTGTTGGGCCAATAGAACCCCTCTCAGATTCTGTGGTAAAAACGACTGGTAATGAAGACTACATCTCTCTAAAGTCATCAACCAAATGAATTTTGTCAATCGTGACAGTTGTTTTGTTATGAGGCGTATGAGGGGTGGGCGGTGGCCATGGGGTAAACAATTGGTATCGTAATTGTGCTATTTAACTTTTGGGTATTGCATTCACTGTATTTTGGCTATGTGAAATAAATGTGATTGCTTGATTGATTGAATTGAAAAGTGTCCAGCGCAGTATTAAAGGACCTGACTGTCCAAGGTCCGGGAATGGTGATTATCTGATTTTTTTTATGATTTTAGTTTTTGATTTGTGTTTGTATATACATGGGATGCTCGTGTTGGTGAGTGTGCGGTTTGTAAAAGTGCAATTCCAAATAAATAAAATAAGATTGAGGTTTATGTCAATTGCAGCCTATAATCTGTGCCCTGAATCCCAAGACAGAGCCGAGACTGTGGGACAGCCTATCCAAATTGACCTTCAAGAGTCCTTTACAGATGGATATTTGAATTAGAACAAGAAATTTATGAATGAAATTATAAAATCAAATATACACTACCTTCATTCCAGCCTCTAGTTTAAAAAAACTTCCCCCCATTGCCGGTTCACCAATCACCTCTGATCCATTTTTAAGCAGCATTTTATATTAGTGCCATCTATTTTAGTGATGACGCATGTATTTACCACTATCTTCTGAAATGGCATAAATTAGAGTGGTAGTAGCTACTGAAGACAACATGTATTAACCCAGAACAACTTGATTCTAGGTGGAAATAGACCTTTTCAAAACATGAACATCAGAAACATTTGGGAAAAAAAAATGTGGCGCAAACTCCTTATACGCTCATCCGTTTCATTCACCAGTGCTTATGCCAGTGCCGCTTAAAACGAGGGTCATCATGTGTCGGTAATATCGTTTTTGACTTTTAAAGCTCTATGGTCGTCTCTATTATGTATTCCAAAACACTCACTATGGATTTTATATAGCATCCTGTATGGGGTATTGAATACATTTGAAATCACTTCATGGCTATTCCAAATGAATTCATTACTCTCTTATAGAAGGATATACTACGTTGCAAGTTTACCTCCCAATTGGTATGTACGGACCACATCGAAATAGGCACAATACACCCCGCAGGTCACACTCCCAGTGCAGGGGCGGCGCCAGTGTAAATCATAGGAGGGGCGAAACAATCTTTTTGATTGTGCGAAACAGTACAAATGAACTCATTTTGGTTAAAAAAACACTAACGTTTTCTCAAACACCACGTTTTTTCCTAAATTTTTGAAAATCTCGGTGGGGGGTTTGGCACATCCCCCTGCCCACCTGACGGAGGTGGGGGGGTATTAAACGCGGCCGCGGAATGAGACGTTTCTCCTCCGCCGTTTACTCCAGGCCATAACCTATAACGTCTTTGTTGGGAAAAGTTTGAAGTGTGTGAAAAATGCCTGCAATGTCTCCACACAGTTCTCTCAACCAGACCAAATAACCATAGTAAACACAGCCAGTACAATGTGGTTTCTGTCAGTAAGGAGATTAAACGGTATCAAATCAATAATAAATCAGGTGGAAATTACCTTACCAATCTTGTTTCAGCTGTTGAAACAATAACTTCACCACATTCTACAGGACTTCAGCACATTTTCATAAAATATAACCCGCTCTTTTTTTTTTTTCTTTGTTCAATTTCTTCAAATCATTGGCAAATCTTGCATCCTGTAATATCATTCTCATCATCACATTTCAATCAGTTTGAATTGCAGTGCTCCTGCCACTGACGATGCAAATTATTTTCAATGTTAACTAACATGCTATACATATTATAAAAATCTCAAATGTTGGTTGATATTGAGAACAAAAACAAGTTTGTGACTTTGCGGGGGGGACTCACAATAGCCAATCTCCCCTAACTTGCTCTGAAACTAACCCACAAAAAATCAGACTTATGTTACCCAACCACTTTAAATTGGCTGTTCCATTTATAAAATTCGACACTACTACCTTGAAAGATTTAGGAAAAGTCTTTGACAGAGGGAGTGCAAATTTCTAATGGAATAGCTCATACTTGTAGGCCACCCTACTCAGAATGGCCCCAGGCTTAATGAGCTTCAGATCTATGTGAAGCCATTCTGTGAGTAGACATTTAAAAAATGTGTCATTAGGATTTGTCACTCGGCAAGCACCTTTTAAAAATGGACGACTTCATATTATTTTGTAGCACTATATCTAGAACAATAACTGTAAAAATGTGTGTTAATGTATAATTTTTCATGTTTGCTACGACACCATTGTGTATATATTATTAAGATTAAGATTAATATATATAACATCCTTGTCTACCTGGAGACTAAGTAGTGTTTAAATTTCACACCATATAGTGTTTTCCAGATTTTATTTTCTGTGAATGAATTTGAACTCTTGTGTGGGTTCTTTCCAATCATATTATTTCATGTTAACAAAACTCAACTGAACTGAGTTCACTTGAACTGTGTCATAACCATTCATTTTTAAATGGATTAATCTAAATTCCTTTCATGGTTAAGAAAGTTCCATTACACCATGAAAGGAATTTATAATAATATAGGTTAAATAAATCACTATCTCCAAACAACTTCAAAAATATATTGGGAAGCAAGTTTTGGCTTACTTTGCACATAATTGCTTAATAATCATTATTATTATCATTTCATGATCCAGACCCTCAGCCATGGGTTTTAAGCCCTGCCATGGATCAACCAGTTAACCACAGGTCAACCATGGTTAGTCATGGTTCAACTTGTGGTAGCATGATTAGCCATGCTTAACTGTGGCATAACTGTGGTAGTTGTCACCAATATTGTTGATCAAACTATGGTTGACCAATCCATGCTTAACCATGTTTAACCATGTTTGACCTTGTGGCCAACTTTTGGCCATACCCAACTCGACCATGGTTGACCATGCTTAACGACCACAGTCGAACATGATTAAAATAACACAATTTAAACATGGTTAACCATGGTTGACCATGGTATTTCACAAAGCGTGTGACCATGGTTAACCATGGTGAAAACTGATGGCTCAGTTGCAACATAAACAAAGCAGTCTGTGATTTGTAGTGGAACTGAAAAATTTGGTGAAGGGACCACCACATGGAGACTGTGGCCCATTGGTTAGGATATTCATCTTTGATGCAAGAGGTACCCAGTTTAAATCCCAACAGGGCCACTTGCCAGGTACTAATATTCTGGATTTAATTTGTATAACTGTTTGATTAAAACTGGAATTCTAATCTTTTCAAAGTTTATTTGGACTTGGGTAACCCATAGAGGACTGGCCAAATCGTGTACCACACATTTTTCATGGGAATGAATTTGGCCAGGACTGGGTTAGAACAGTTTGGGGTTATCCCATATTGAAATGCATGGTACACGATTTGGCACTCCACACTCTCGTAAAGAACCTTGAGAATATCCTGTCCTTTGGAGCAGGGCAGCGCCAGGGGGTGGCAAGGGGGGGGGGCACAATAGTGTAAAAATTATGTTTTGTTTACCTGTATGAGTAATCATGTAATGGTTTGCCCCGCCTATATTTTACCCTGGCACCGCCCCTACTTTGGAGGGGATGTTAAAGGTCCCAGGAATGCATATAGAATTGATGTGGTTTGTGTCAAGTCTACAAGGAGGGACCAGAAAGCATTCAATATATGGGTTGGTAATGACATCATTTGTGGTATCATTGATTTTTCAGATAGTAATAGAAAATTCAGGTGACTGGTGTAATCTATTCATGACAATGACTGAAGAATCAATAGTTTCACTAATGATGTCACTGGTAGTGTATTCTTTTTTCTGGCCCTGTTTTTGGGAATGGAAGGTCCCATAAGATTTTGAGGTATGTTTATCATCTCATTTCCTGGGACCTTTAAGCTGGCAGCTGCTGTCTCATGTACATTAAGAATCATTAAGAGTGGGGATTAAACACTGGCTGTCCCAAGCTGTCTTAGAAGCTTGGCTGGGCAACACTGGAAAGCAGTGCCTGAACACTGAACGATCTACCGAAACTAATAAGACAAACACAACATAAATAAACTAAACTATTCAGCCCAAATTCAATATGCTCACATCCAATTTGCCTAAGTGCATTGCAGCAAAGAACAAGATACAGCAAGTACAGAGGCGTGAGACAAGTAGGAAGATAGGCAGGGATGTGACCTAATTTGCTACTAAGACAATCATTGATCAAATGGAGACTAGGTTTCTTGCGAGTACATAGCATTTTAATGAATCAGATGAAATTACTTTTTTTTGTAGGCAGGCATTTTTGACAGACTAATTGTTCGTGAGCATATATTTTATACTGTACACAATCACCATTCATTTAATGGATCCTGACAGGAAGAATCTCTAATTACAAACATTATGCAATTCATTTATGCCACTATTCATCTGTGTAATTTGAAACCCATGATGGCTATGCTTGGGATCACTGGCAGATGTCCATCACTCCATTGTCTGCAAATGCCAGCAAAACATCCCCACAGTTCTCTCACCACCCCTCACACAGACAAAATAACCTAAGTAAACACAAGTTATATTTATATGGTTTCTGTCAGTAAGGAGATTAAACTGCATTATCAATAATAAATCATGTGAAAATTACCATACAATCTGTGTTTCAGCTGTTGAAACAATAACTTCACACATTCTAAGGACTCTCAGTACATTTCATAAAAATATACCAAATCTGTTTTTTTCTTTTTGTTTATTGTGTCTCTTTAAAAATAAGTCCTTAAAAAATAACCCATAGGTATACCAGTTTGATATAGGTCTTTAAAAGCTGGGGGTGGGGGGGGGGGGTAAAGGTCATCATAAGGGGAGTCCCACATACCTAGATGTTGAAAATAATGGCCGGTATTCACAAAAATCTTTGTCCTGGCTTAACTTTTTTTTTTCTTAATCTGACTCAAGTCCTACGATGTAGGACCTTTTAATCTTTTTTAAAGAATATGAAAGAGAAACAACTCAAAAGAGGTAAGGTTCTTATTTAAGTATTTCTTACTCTTTTCATATTTTCAGCAGTAAAAATTAGAGGTCCTACATAGTAGGACTTAAGTCCTGGACTAAAAGTTTAAACCAGGACTAAGTTCTTGGTGAATACCAGCCAATTTGTGTTGAAAAAGGGTGGAGGGTCCAAACCCCTGGATATCTCATTCATTCATGTATTCATTTATGTAACCAAAAGCTTTCACTTTAAACTATAGCTCTCACAATTTTAAATCAGACCTATGGCCCTTAGTTTTAAGACTGACATGTGGCCCCATGATACAACTAAATTACTCATCTTGGATATTTTGTTTTTTCTCTTGAAATTTCCTCTGGCCTACGGTCTAGCGTTCGCCTCTTGAGATGGAGGACTATCGCATCATTTATTCCGATGTTACTGATTCCTCAAGGTAAGTGATAAAACCAGGGGATACTTTGTCACAAGGGGATATTATTAATGCGCACCAGGGGCTTTTCAAAAAGTACCCAACAAGTAATATTGCTCGGTCCTCAAGCAACCACCTAAACAAGTATCACAAGTGTAGAATCCTAGCTTAACAAGTAATGGCAATATTTGACACCCATAGAGCATCAGCCCCGAAGGTTTTGGTTAACGATGAATAACCAATTGTGAACACGGGAAATCAGAGAAAATTAACTTTTGCAAATATTGAAAGTCTGCCTGGGGACCCGTGTTGCGTTAGCCCCAGAGAGGGGTAAAGTTACTATGGGGGGGCAAATGTTTGACTGCTCTAAATCTAATATAATATAGCTCAAATTATTCCATAGGTAGCAGGAGTAAAAAAGTCAATTGGGTCAAACGCGTGTGGTGCTTCCTTTCCAAGATATTTGGGAAAATAGGCCAAGGTCCATTTTTTTAGTCATAAATGTCCCCCCGTTGCAATACCCAGATTTGTTTGTAAAATAGTTTTTGTAAAGTTTAATTAATACTGCATCCAAATATGAAATGCCTTTTGCACTTTCAGCATCTCCTTGTTGTTATAATGGAAGGGTACAAAATTCCCGTAGACTCTATGGGGACGGGGACATTATAACCCTCCCTATGAAAGGGAACCAACCCTATGCAAATAAAAAGCATATTTGAATCAGTACATTTTTAATAGTGTTTAATATTTTTACAAAGAAATCTTGGGTATTACATTGTTGACCTTTCTTGAAAGAAACAAATGACATTTTAGCCTATTTTCCCAAAATCTTGGAAAGGATAGCACACACACATGTGACCCAATTGACCTTTTTTAATCCTGGTAACCTAAGGAAGTAATTGAGCTATATGTCATTAATTTAGAGCTAGTTCAAAATATTTGAACCCCCCATAGTAACCTTACCCCTCTCGGGGCTACACGCAAACAACGGCAGTCGCGGGCAGACTGTTTCATATTTCAAAAGTTATAGTTTTTCTATGAATTCCACGTAGTCAGCATATTGGGAATCCGTTGTCTAACCAAAACCTTCTCGGCTGACGGTCTATAAGGAAGTAGAAATGTGTTTGGTAGGCTGCATACTGAATAGCGGTACTTACACACAATGAGCCGAATATGTACAACTCTAAGATTTCCCAAACGACCCTAATCACGTAATGTGCATATCCCGGTTAAGTGTGGAAAAAACTTGTGAAAGTACACCCTGTTTCAGATTTGCGACCCTGTTCATGGACGTAGGTATCGTGCACAATCTTGAAAAATACCCCTTTTTATCATGTTTCTTTCAGCATGATAACACTTCCCCCCCACAGGGGTTAAGGCTGGACTTCTAGATTAAAATAAGGCATAAATAGTAATTGCTCAAAAATAAAAACTAAAACAATTTTACATAGTTAAATACAAAATAAAACTCCTTAGTGATTGCACTGCTTGGTTATGGAAATCAATGTTAGTTTTTTTTTTAGATCCTGGGATAGTGAAGGACTTAATGAAAGTCATCTCAAATATGTACTGAAAATTATTCCTAATTGGGCTATGGTAAATTAGAAAACATCATATTTTGTTCAACATGGTGATTAATTAATAGCGAATTTTTATTTTTTTCATTTTTTTAGTAGTTCCAAATTAAAGCCAACATTTTCCAATTGGATAATAAACTAGATAATAACCATTATTAAGCCTTTTTAAATAGTAGAAGCTTTAGCAGAAACTATTTAAAAGGTGATCAGAGATTGTTGTCATCTACTCTTCCATTGTGAAATAGTGTAGCTCAAATGGACATCCTTCAATAGAAAAATACAAACTTGTAATATGATCCAGATCCGGAATTTTAACAAGACATGGATCCTACAGTACGTTATACTTCATCAGGTTACAACATCAAAAAATGATGCGATTCATTTCCAAACTTTGGAATTAGCATTTAATATATCTATATTTTAGTCAACTATTTAAGAAATAAGGTAAGCTGTCATGTTATGCAAGAATATGTGTCCGCGGCAGAGTAAAACATGACGTAAGGGCGAAGCGAAGCCGAGACCATTAGTCAAATTTAACTGCCCGAGGCACATTATTTGGCATAAACATGGATATCGCACCCTTTATTTCTATTATTACCCATAAATGAAATAATAACCTAAAAACTGCCAAATCTTACTAAAAAGAACATTGTTTACATTTTTACAGCGCAGTCTGTCTCTTCCGCGTAAATAGTGTGTGCGCTTAGAGTGGTGGTGACACGCGCCAAAAAGAACATGCGTTTACATCACACATTAGGGCATAAGCGGCCCCATTAGGATATAGATAATCAATGCGCTAGATGGCGTTGTTAAAATAACAAGCTGAAACTTGATGACTTGGTTCATTTACCTCGAGCGGCTTTGGCCGGCGAGAGGTAAGTAACCAAGTCATCAAGCTCGAACGCTTGTTATTTTCTACGGAACGCCACAGCATAGCGAATTGGATTATAATTCTACCCTTATGAGCTATGATATATAAGAACATTTAAAAAACATTTTTTGGTTAAAACATGCTGAAATTGGATTGATAACGAACTATTGGTCGCGAATTTTAAATTAACACATTAAAAACACTTTTGTCCTTGTCACCATCCATTGTTACGGCGTATAAACAACCACCCACACAACACGCGCGTTAATTGATGTCGGCCATTAACGTCCAACGTAACTAGATGGTGAGGCTCCGGCTTTCTAATACGAAGCAAAGAAGACGAGTGTTTTGGTTATCCTTGGGAGTAGGATTGAAAGAAGAATCAACCCAAGCGTACGGAATTAAAGGATATTCGACCTATTCATCCATAAACACTACGCGATGTAGTTATTATTTCTAAATACTTATGTGTATAGGGGATTGTTCTGACATTGTGTGGTAATTTACAGCATTGATTTCAAAATGGAATTGACGGCGTAGGATGGGGAGCTTCTGCCATATTTTGATCTCAGAGGTTAAACTGACTTAGTACTTTTTTGGGGGGGGGGGCGGGGGAGGAACCTCTATATTCAACCAGTGTGTGGTCAGATCACATAAATTGTTATTATGGTAGGTTCTGTTGTTTGTTTCATTTTTGTTCTTGCAATACCCTGAAGGAACGCCGTTCGCAACTAAATTTTAAAAGGACAGTATGAAAAATAAATATGAATATTTGAAGTATATGTAATATATTTGGCTGTAAAAATAATAAAATTTGTGTCATGTTATAAGCATTAAAAAAAAATGTTTCATGTAAAGAGCAATCAATTGTGAAAGTTCATTAACAGGTAAGCACACCGCTCGATATTTCTACATACATACGATGCATAGGGTGACACAATAGGAAGTTGGTATCTGAAGTTTGCCATCAGATATATACAGATCGCGCCGTTATATCTAATTGTCAGGACATGTATTTCTAGAAACTATCACCGTTGACCCGCGCGTTTAGTTGGGACCCCAGCGTCCGAGGTGCATGATTAAAAATAAAAAGCTCTAGAGCTGTTATGAAAAATAACACCCCAGTAGCTTCCGCCGAACCCATTCGTAGTAGATAAGCACGGGAAAAACAATAGATAACAACAAAAGACGCTAGCACGAGAAGTGTATTGCAGAATAATGGGCTTTAAACTAACCAATCAAAGAGCACGCTTTTGAAATGTGGCAGTGGAGGTAATAGAATTTAAATTAATACACAAAAATATGTATTTTTGAAGCTCCAAGAAGCATGTAATAATTAGTTGTACACTAGCAGATTGCAGCACAACCTTTACTGCTGGCTTCTACTTTTGTTGCTGTCACAGGTCGCAAAAAACCACAAAGGTGTCGTGTTGTCGCGCTACTTGCTGTTTTTGTCTCCGCGACAAAAAGTGCTGTAGCGTGTCGCGCGGGACAGATTTGTCGCGAGTATTTTCAATGACTTTTTTCGTGGTTTTTGCGGAAGACGGCTCAACATCAAGGCGCCATTGTTTCCGTTGGAATGTCTCACCCAAATCCCAAAATGAATCAGTTTTATCGATGTTCCATCGCGGCGGATGAGTTTAACAAATATTAAATACTTTCGTGCATTTCATTGGTCAGTTTTTTACGCCATCGGGTGGGTCGCAGAAGAAAATTGAGTTCAAGTAAACTCTTCGCTGTCTTCGCAGGAGCAGCATGACAAACTAATCGATTATATCGGACTTTCTCAGGCACATGTTGTGCCAACATGTCGAAGCCTGTTCACGGCTGACATGGCAAGTTTAGTGGTCAGATGTTAACTACAGCTTGCGCTGTTTCACAAATTACTTGTCGTGCGACACTACGACAAGCTAGTATGAAACCAGCATTAAGAGTTCCAGAGATTTAACATAGAGTTTAGTCCTCCATTTTACACATTTCTGTTATCTATGGCCAAGGAAATCCAGAAACCCCCAAAATTTTCGGAAAACGTTACATCTCTATTTCTCACGTACCCATAGCAAATCTCCATCAGTCTGCATATTAGGGCACTTACTACACTAATCAGCAACTGCCCAGATCATCACTAGCTTCATTCCAATTAGACATATATTATATTTAAATGCTTGTAATCATACCCCAACACATACGGATCACACCGTGCTATATTTTAGTCATTTCAGCATTGTTGCATTGCGTATCTCGTTGTCGTTTACAATCAAGTGGGCTGGCTATATACATTTCATTTTTAATTTACAGCGGTTAAGCATATGATAGGATCCTAGAAATGAATATCAATCACATGCCACAGAAGACTCTGCTTAGGAACACAGAGTCTAGATGCTTAATGTCCATAATGACTGGTAACAACGCAGAGGGTGTATGGAGTCCAATCCCACAATGCGCACAAAACACGGAGCGCAGTTTTTGGGAATTTCATACCTTAATCAAGGTCATGTGATCTCACAAAAATTCTATTCTTAACACATAAAACCCAAGGTTTACACTTATTTTAGCCCACAATGCTAGTTATTAAATAATTATTAGGATCCTGAAATGTTTTTTAGTCCTGACACTTCTTGAACACTTTCTTCTCTCCTAACAGTCAACTATCCAGTGATTTGCTAAATGAGAAATCGAACACTCATAAAAAATCAGATTTTTTGGCATGTGTGTTAACAATAACGGTATCCTACCATAACTACAAGTGCTAAGACCAAAAGCGACCTAAAAAGGACAAATGGGATTATTTGTGTCATTACTGTCCGTACGACCCATAATACAACACATCCATTGAATGGAGATTCAATCTTTGAACACTGAGTTTTCTCCTCTTCTGCCAATATTTTCAGGTAGGGAAATAGACTTCTTACAATTCCATACGTATTCTTCACTTTTTATGCTATCTGAAACTTTAAATAATTTTTGAACTCCTTTTGTGTGAATCACTGATAGTGTCTTTTGAGTACTGCGATGTGTTAGTCCACAGGTACAGTATGGCACTTGCAATGCATTATGGATTGATTTCAAACACCCTCTTTGTTAATAAGTCAACTATAGAAATGGATTGTTTACATTTTTTGTTGGCAAGGATATCTAAATGGCATAGACAATGACCCACTTAGTAAAATCCTCAAATTTGCCACTGTACATTGAGAGCTATTTAGAACAGCCTATCTGTGATTCGAGAATTCAAAATGCTCAAGAGAGCCGAGTAATACACAGGTACATGCCAGGTCTAACGAACCAGTTTCCCTGCCACATAATCACTAGTATTTTTGTTACCCTGGTTACCATGGTAGAACTAAAAGAAAGATCTACATCCAAGGGTGTCGGCTCTGGAGAGGCTAATTGGTGGCCATCCAGCACATTGACATCATGAAGTCATCCGATCAATTATCTTTTGTCCTCCATCAAGCAGTATTTCTGTAGTGAATCCGGAACCCCCGTTAGTGCGGACAAACCGCGATTTGAAACTTTTGTTTACTCTAGTCCTACAACCGATATATTTTTTACAATAATAGCTTTTGTGGCCACCCTGGTTGACTTTAAAACAAAATGGCCATCGCTAATCTCTCATCCCCCAAGACCTCCATTTACCATGTGGCCAAGCATTGTGGTCTGACGGAAAGAAAGCTACTCTCGTTTTCCCTTGATATCTTAGGGCTAAAAGATGTTTTGTTTGGATGCTATGAGCAAAAAGAAGCCACATTTGGGCAACCAATATTAACTTTACGCAGTGTCATATAGGGCTTACAAAATCAAAAATGTAAAGGGTTTGAAATGTGATGAAACTTTACATATGGGGTATAGAGGTCAAAGTCATTCAATCAAGATGAACATTTTATAGGATGAAAATCGGTAGGGCCATCTCCCTTTAACTTATTGTTGAGCTCGTACCCAACAAAATAATGGGGGCAATAATTTGCTTCAAAATTGAATCCAAAGAGAAATAAAAATGGCAACCAAAATACCCATTTTGGATTAAAAATTGACTAAAAATGCTTATTATTACTCATAATGCATTATCACTCATAATTTTATCTTTTTGGTGTTTCTATTTTGATCACATGGCCCCTTACAAATTAAAGGTGCAACAAGAGATTTCAAATAACAGGTGTCCCAAAAAAATGTGAAAATTCTGATTTTGGCACTGGTGTAAAGCTTTATATCAAAAATATCCCCATCTGTAAGGATTAAGCTGAGAACTGTTTCTTTGATACAGGGATGCCAGTGGCATATTGCATGTGGGAACGAAAAAGTGCATGAATTAGGCTAAAATGATCCAAAAACGTGCTGAAAATAGATGAAAGTGCGGAAATTTTGACTAACAAAGGGAAGGAATTCCTTCCATTTCAGGAAAACTGGCATCCCTGTTTGATACAAAAATTGTGAAATTTCTAATTTCGTATAGGAGCAAATACAAAACTCAGCCTATGTTTTCTATTGAAAGATAAGCATATACAAATCACCTTTTTGTTTTCATTTTAAGTTATTTCTATAGCCAAATAAAAGGTAGGGAATCTTTTGAGTGTCTAATCTATATGAATCACTACATATCATAGAAAATATGGATGACTTGAAATCTCTCGTTGCACATTTAAACATGGCTGCCACAAATGCTCAATACAGTTATGAATTAAGGATATGATTGAAATGCAAATGTAAATGATGGATTATTACATTATTTGTTATCTACTACAAGAAAACCTATACGGCTATAAGTTCTTCACAAAATGACATCTGAAGAAATCCAGAATGGCTGTCGTCTATGCTAATTACAGTTATGCATTACTTTAAGTACATTCTTGGGATTATTTGTAACTGTAAATAGCGTGTATATAACGTTGATTATGAAACTAAATATAGCTAGCAGTTGTCTTGAAAATAAGAGCTAAAAAATTCAATCCAGCCAATATAGAAAATTCTGGTTGGCTGCATAAGTGGCATTACTCAATCAACTTCGGCTCTCCAACCATCTCCCTGCAAAGTAATTGCCGGCCATACATCATCTTACATTCTAACTTTACCATCACATCATTTCGAATTTAACAGCAAAACCCACCTTGAACCTGGCCGTTTCTATGGTGACCGATGCTTTTAATCTAATCGTCTGAAGGTCAGTCAAAGATTTTGCGCATTTTAACACAAAGCTGATGCTTTCCAGGGGTTAATTTAGAATGATGTAAAGCTTCGATGTTTTGAATAGGTAGCGCGGATGAGGTTTCAGACTGAATTTATACGTTCCAGGATAAAATGATTCAGAAGGGATTTCAATATTCAAAATTCAATGCCCTGCGATGAATATTCTGTTTTCTTCATCCCAATTACTGATTGACAAGCAAATTTCAATGCAGCTAAATAAATTCATCTTGAAATAAAACTCTGAAATAAATTATGTGGCTCTTCCTATTGGTTGGGTAACATCAGTTTGAAAGTTTTAAAGCACTATTTCATAGAATGACCAGCTCCCCCCCCCCCCCCCCCTGGTGAGTAATCATCCTTCCCCCTCTATATGGGGAGGTTTCTGGACATGACCCTTGCTCTGCTCTCCCTCCCTCCCTCCCCTTCTCTCCTTACCTATCTCTCTCCCTCCCTCCCTTGCCAATCCGTAATAGTGGGGACTCCCACTATGCAACGGTAAGTGAGAACCTCTTACCCCTGAAAATCATTTTTAATCATTAATAATCGCTAAAGCGCCCCCTATTTCCATTTGAATAATCGGCTCTCACTGGTTTTACAATCGTTAAAAAATCTTTTCCTGTGGGGACCGACTTCTCTCTTTAACCCCTAGTGGGCGGTCCATAGGGGGTACAATCATGGTCCCCACCATTCATAAAGTCTTTCGCACTCAACCCCCCCCACCCGATCTTTCTCGATCCTGTCTCTCAAATGTGTAAAAACGAACGTATACGCTGGGACTTTGCAGTAGACCCCACTAAGAAATAAAGAAATCTTCACCACAAAAAATGTAGCACCGTAAAATGTCCCCACAGGCATTTGGGTCCCCACCTTTACAGTGAAAACGTGCAAAAGTCCCAAAATTTGTCCCCCCACGCCGCCACCCCCGTGGCTCTTCCCCCCCCCCCCCCCGCACCCCCCCCCCCCACAACTACGGATTCACGAGTGCTCTCTCTCTTTTTCCTCCCCCTATATCCCTCTCCATCCTTACTTTTTTCCATTCTACTTAGGGTGTGATTTTGGGAACCAGTACGTCCTTTCGATGAATTGGAAACCTACCGGTGATACCTTATTTTTAAGTGGAAGAAACGGGCCGGAAGAATGATTCTCCACACAAAAACTTAATTGATGTCGCAGGTTTCAATTCATTGTAAAGAGAGTACCGGTTCCCAACAAAATCATTAACCTTTAACTTTCATTCTTAAACGCTTTAAAATTTAAGGTCATCTTTAATCCCAATTTCGCGATACAAAAAGAAGGACTGCCACCACCCAGTGAGACAATTCAAGCAACCCATTGACAACAAGCTACGCCAATGAGGAGCGCGTGAATTGTAGCAAAAAGCGGTATTACACAAGTGCTTCAACATCCAGAATAACATCCAATACGAGCGCATACTACATGGGTTCAATTATCAAATTGAACCCGGGCATCAGCAATGAAATTGCGTTACATTTCACAGCTGTTTTACGATAGTTATTAACATGGCATGAACCACGACTTGTTTGATTGCAATGGCTCCCCTTAAGTGTTAAATACCAAATTTTGCTCCTGAAAGAAAGAAATTTAGAAAAACACCAATGAATACATGCTTAGCTTAAAGAGACATGAGGACCATTTCCAGCAAGAAGTGCCCCCCAATTTTTGTCGAACCCATTTTTTAAATATTGGAATGCTTACCAATGTATAGACACTCCTGAAGGGAATAAGCCGAAGCGCTGTATGTATGTAATAAGATATGATTTAGTATTTTCTGTCATGCACAACAGAAATTCAAAGCATGGTTTTCTATGGGGGAACGATTACGATGCAGGCAAGTTCAAACCAAAGTTTGCAGTTTTCGTTTGAACTTATTGTTCAATAATCTTCCCACCCCAAACGTTCTCGGTAGGTGGTCTACAACCGATTTAGTGCAATGGGAGAGAAATTGTATCTTAAAAAAAATCTCTCCTGTCGCTTTAAAAGGCAATGCAAAAATTGATAGTTAGGTATTATACCGAATCTGAGTTTTGCCAGCATAAACACCCTAGAAAACTCCACTAATTCAAAATGTGCGATCATTTTAAGCAAAGCAAATGGCAAGATAGGATAGCTTATGAATAGAGTGTACTCAACTCGGTGAAGCGTGAGATAGTAGCAGGCATAAGTGCAACAAGCTGATGGTATCCAGAGGGTGTTGAACCATCCCATAATGCATTGCAATTTCCTATACTCAACTGTACTAAATAAACTCAGAGTGTAAAGGAGGGTTTATGTGAAAGGATTTGGTTGGATAACATGACCAATATTGAGGTGAAATTCCCAAAAATTGGTGCATTATGGGGTGACGCATACACCCTCTAGATGGTATCATTGTGCTATAACTTATTGTTATAAGCACAAGAAAATTAATTTGAAGTTTCCGTTAGTGCAACATGGCACTTTACATTTCCCCCCCCAAGCCGAGGTTTTGTTAAAGGTCCTGGCCGATCGCTAATAGCCTCCGTCCCCAGAGTCCCAGGATTTTACCGGAAGTGGTCAAATATGGTCTCAGAACAAAGCTACATTTTTCGCCTCTACCTGTGCTGTGAAATATTAGGCCTAAGGATGTGTGGTTTAGATGTTATGAGCGTAAATTTGCCCCATTTGGTCGTCCAATTATTAATTTTACACGTACTCTTGGGGATTACAAAATCACCAGTTTGGGTGAAGGCACATTCTACCAAGAGAAAATTATGACTTACATCGGCCATCCCCCCCCGTTAATATCTGCACGAGTTAAAAGTCTTGTGGAATAGATTAGAAAAATAATAAAAATTTTATGTTTTTGGTGTATTGCTTTGACTCATAAATGATTCAGTTTGATGCCAGTCAAATTTTAAGCATATCATTCTATGCTAAAAAAAACCTGTTACACCCCCGACTTATTAAGAGACATGGGGACATTTCCAGGAGAAGCACCCTCATTTTTTTTAGAACCCAGGTGGTTTTCCATATTTGGAATGCTTATCAATGATATTAGATCACACCTGAACTTGAATTAAGCTGACTACACCGTCTTTATTTAATAAGAGTGATTTAGTAATTCGGTCGTGCACGACAGAAATCAAAGCATGTTTGCGGTTTTCTTTTCGTGCTTTGTGTACCAATAAACCTATGAAACGTTCTCGGTAGGTGGTCTACAACCAATCAAGTGCTATTGAAAAGAAATTTGTATTCCTAAAAAAAATCTGCCTCTGTCACTTTAAATTGAGGAATAACGATATGGATCGGTCTATTTGGAAAGAGGGACCGATTATGACCTTATGGGTATTGATCGGTATCGGAAAAATTCAATTTTACCGATTTTCTTAACTGATTAAATTAATATTAAAGAGCGCCCAATTTCAGTTAAATTGTTCAAAACTGATGGCCAAACAGCGGAAACTAATCCAAACTGAAACAACAAGTTTTTGATTATGTTATGTACACAAGAGTGTGTATGTTGTTCCTAAACTGACTATTCGCCGTGTTAGTGGTACCGAAATCGATCGCTACTTTCTGGCGCTTCTGGCTGCGAAAACGGCGATGATGATATGCCAATAAAATACACAGAAAAAATGAAATCGGAATGAACGATTTGAAATGTTCAAATCTGTAATCGGTATAACAGAGATTAGGGGGAATCAGTTAGACACTACTTTAAATACATTATTTTAAACACTTTTACCACTGCAAACGATAAACCACAGCACTAATTTCATCAACCATGTTTTAAGGAATAATTAAACTTGAGAGCAGGAGCAGGATCATAGGGGCCTTATTTAAGGAATTCGTTACTCCCCACTACAGAAACAGGTTGACACCTTGGGAGTTGTATGCGACTCTACACCAATGTGTGTGACGAGTACTCTCAAAGTGTTGGGTCACTTTCAATAGGGGCCAATTTAAGTTTACACAGGGTCAAACTTCAAAAATGCCCCAATCATGCTGCAATGTATGCCATTTGTCATATAATCATAAGGATTCCAAAAAGTATAGTTGTACCACCTACGACCATTGGTTTGAGTATTAGGGAAAAATACGGCAAAATGGTAAAAAGGCAATCTCAATTTGTACAGGGGTCAACATAAACGTTAATCTGATATATTTAAATACTTGCAAATTATTGCCTTAGGTAAGAGGACTCTAAATCTAGTTTTGATATGTGAAATTTACTTATGGAGAAAGGGTAAAAGAAGGTCACAATGCCAATTGGATATGTTGCCCTGTGAGCCATTTTGTCACATAGCGTGATAACTATACACTGCAGATGCTACAAACTATTTCCTTATTTTGACTCATTAACAGTGATGAACATCTTCTATCATTTTTCAACAAAATTGGAGCAAACTTCTGTTGACCCCCTGTACAAATAGAAATTGACCTTTTTTTAACATTTAGTCCATTTTTTACCCCTATAAATCCAAACCATTGGTCTAGATGGTACAAACACTATCATTTTGGGACTCTTTTATGACTAGACGACAATTGGCCCATAGATGTACCCCCCCCACCTCCCATTTTAATCTTTCCCTGGAGTGGCCAGCGCACGATAGTGTTGAAAAAAAAACCCAGGTGCGCTAGGCCGGATTCGAACCGGCGACCATTGGTTTTTTTTTTTTCACACTAGCGTGCGCTGGGCCATCTCCAGGGAAGATTAATAAATATATACATTCTTGTCTACCTAGAGAACTTAAGTAGTTTAAAATCTCCATATGGCTATATATTTCAACATGATTGGAGATTTTAAAAGTTTGACTCCTGTTGTTAAACTTAAATTGGCCAATTGAAAACCGCCCTGCACAACCCCCACAATTTGAGAGTACTACCTACATAGCATCGATGTAGGGGTGGGGGGGGGGGGGGGGACGGGGGTGGGTCATACAAATACCAAACGGTCAAAACGTTTCTGTAGTGAGGGGTAAACGGATGATGTTGGCCTGGGTTCCTAGCTCTCCACATAGGTAGCACAAATTCACCTGATACACTGCCCTCATTATTTTTTTATAGGTAATGCAGCTAAAATTCTCCCCCATTTGAGTTATACCAATTTAATGTGTGTGGTTAAGAAGTTTTTATCTTAACTAGAGCTTGTAGAACATTAGTGTAACAAATAGGTATGTGATCCTGAAAGTGGGTTAGTTTTTATCAAGTGTTTACAAAGTTGAAGTGTAGCGTATGCATGAAAAGTTGGTATTGATTGAAAGAAAAACAGTGATTTTACCTGAGATTTAATGGCCATGGTTTACAGATAGAGCTGCTAGCTTCCACGAAGACCTCTTGAAAACCAATGACCCATCAATAAAAATAGGCTTGTGGGAAGTCTAAATAGCTAATAAATCCACAACAATGTTTAGTTTACATATTGGACATTTCCAAAGTATATTAACAAAATAATCTATTTGCTAGTTGCCCAGACAGAGCCTTGGTCACAGCCCACCATTTTTACCAAGGTAATATTATCAATTTGTAAGTAGTGAAAGCCTAACCTTGTCTTGCTTCATACACTATATACTTGGGGGACTATTAGTGTTCTATTTATGAATATGGAGCAAAAATGAGCTACCACCCCCTAAACAGACATAAAACCCTGAGGGTATTTCTGTTAGCCAAAAACATAAAGGATATAAAAGCAATTTAGTTGCCCCCCACCTATGAGGGCATCCATCTATTGAAGAATTTCTTATTTGGGACCCGGTTTGAAACATGCCCGTGTTGGTGAAAGGAGAATTCCCATTGGCTAGTCATTAATGACACATGATCCAGGCTGTGTGCTTGTATTACAGTAACACTGTATGGTTGTCATTGGTTGTCATTAAATGTTTGTATGTTGGGAAATATTGAGTCATGTGCAGTGGCAAACATAAAACATGAACCCATGCTATATAACCTACTGAAAAAATGCTTTTGAATTTCCTTTAAGTTCTTTTTTTTAACATTTGCTCGTATCCATGT
The DNA here is from genome assembly GCA_023653785.1 of Ophioderma brevispina. Classification (NCBI taxonomy): domain Eukaryota; kingdom Metazoa; phylum Echinodermata; class Ophiuroidea; order Amphilepidida; family Ophiodermatidae; genus Ophioderma; species Ophioderma brevispina. The sequence continues at coordinate 62,280 of JAMKCH010026437.1, forward strand.
GACTAAACTTTACAAAAGGTTCGATACTGGACAACTCAAAGCAAAAAAACAAAACAACATAACATAACAAACTAAAAACACCTAAGTTTTGGTTACATATGCACTATGAGCCTAGTAAACTCTCAATTCCTGGCACAGCTCAGGAGCTTCATTCACCAATTATTTAGAAAATACCAACCCCTGTTTTTGGGTATGATATATAATACCCAGATCACACAAGGTCAGTTCATGTCAAATGTATGTCAAATTCAACCCATGGGAACGTGTCCTTGGTGGATGAGCATAGTGTAACTCATAGTGACTGGGGTCAATCAGAGTGAAATGATACCAACCACAGTCGGCAATAATAAATCAATTAGACTATTAGAGAATAATCAATATCTTACAATGTGATGTCGGTTTAGTTTGTCCCACGACGAATGTCAATACGGATTGTGAAGATTTTCAGGTGGCGTATCTTGGGGGTTGCTTTCGGGGAACGCGTGCCCCGGGGTTCATGCAGAAAATGCAAAACTTAGCCTATTTTTGGGCTATGGTGGTCCTTCTGCCTGGGGTCCCCTCAAACAGCCAGGTGTGGATATGCCGGTGATGTTTTTCCCCTTTAATTGACATGTTTCTGCAGTGATTATATTCCAATTATGTCAGCACCTTCTGTTTTATTATTTGGGAGATTGTGAGAGTGTATTACTTCTGTGTGTATGTCAGCTCCAGGTGGTAGATTCTCACCAGTTTCAATACCAAAGATGTACTGTTGATGGCAAGTCTTGCTTTCCACAAGGCGACTCGTATTAAGCTCCTAGGGTGTTTCAGAGGTTGGACAAAAAGAGCTAATTCATTGGAGCACATCCTGCCACATTAAACTAAATGTTCACAAAAAATCACTGAATGTGCATTTAGGTTAATTACTGCACAAAAAAATTAAAAATGTTAAATAACAAATTAATAACCATCTTGTTAGTGACTATTGCATCACAGACAGATCAATGTAAGGCCCCGGGACATGACCCCATTCTTTGGCACTTATATTCCACATATGTTATCAGAGGAGAGGTAACACAGCTGTTTGGACCCCATTGCAAATTGTCTCTTTTAGTTTTAGAAGAAATTTTAAACAATGGCGGACATAATTTTTGACAACGAATAAGTAGGGATATGCACAAGGATATTACCAACGCCAAAAATCCACTGCCGGAACTCTTGCCCTATAGGCCGGACAAAGTCAGATTGTACTGTTTAGCGCCCTCTATGTACCTATTTCCCATAGAAAGACGTGTAAAACTAGATTTTATTGAAAAGTCAATATTGCCCGCAATGAAAGTTATAAAAATGTACACAGGGAAATGTAGATATGGTATAAAATCCTCCAAATCAGTTGTCAAAAGTGTGTCGCTGGTGAATATTTTTTGTTTTAGTCCGTTGTATAATAAATGAGACTTTCAACAGCTGTGTCCAAGTTGTTACAAAACACTATGTACTCAGTATATTTTACCCTAGGATGGCATTATGTCTTGGTCTTCCCGAGTGTGTTCTCATGTACTTATTCAAGGTCATGTTTATTCTTATAAGGAACACATATAGTGGTAATAATTGCTATTGTCTTAGAGCAGATGAGGTCTGTGACCAGTGGGATAGCCAGGGGGAGAAAGGGGGAAGAGTGCCCCCTCTGAAAAAATCTTGAGGGGGAAATCGGGAAATAAACATGGATATTCAGGGAGAATCAGACCCTTTGTCGATTCAGTTGTGGCGACCCTGCGACTGGGACAAATTTTATGGGAATGGGATCGGACCATTTGTTGCACCTACCGTAAAATTACCCCTCGGAACTACCAGGCTGGATACGAGCCTGTCTGTGTCATTCAGTGACCAAAATGTGGCAACCTTGGCTTTCTGACCAAAATACAACTCTCCATCACGGCATTATTCCACAGTGAGTTGACAACACAGAAAACTAACCAACAAGCCATTCAGTGCTAACCTGACACATCGTTATTAGGTGTTGAGTGTATTGGCCTATTTATTCGCCTGACAGGACCATCTTACTGCATCCAAACAAAACAAACGCGGTCATCTTTCACATAAAGGGAGCGGGCATTATTTATGCGGGGGGGGGGGGGGGGGGGTGGAGTGGTATTTGAGGGGGAACCCAGAACATTTTTGGTAAGAGAGAGGGAGGAACGTGGAAATTGTTCATACAAAGAGAGAGGGGAAAATGAGAACTTTTAAATGGGAAATCATGATCAAGGGGGGAGTGTGAAAAAATTTTATATGGAAGCGAGGGGAACACGAACATTGGTGCAAAAAAAAGTTGAAATCCTCCATGCCCCCCTGGCATAAATAAGGACCACTCCCTAACATCTCATTTCAATAACACTATAACCCTCTTTTCCATGTTCCAGTCAGTGGACAGCGACCATAACCTTGCCAATCAGCTCAAGGCGGAGGTGTGGATAGTGCCATGGGCGGATCCACAATAAGCGCCTCGGGGAACTCCTGCAAGCAGCACGCCGATTAAATAAACAAGAGAGGAACAGGAGTTGTCTAGGATCATAGATGGTGAGCAACAAGTGGGAAATAAGATTTGGTATTTTGTGTACACTATGAGGATGGATAGAGCATTCAGAAATAGACCTGTTCCACCCAAATGTTACCAAAATCTGTAAAGTCAAGAACGTGGGACTTTTACCACCGAAAAGCCAACACACACACAAACGCACTTCCCAATCAATACCACCAATTTGTTTTATTGATGGCATGAAATATTTACCTTTAAAACTTGTTATCTGATGTGAAGGATACATCAAAGTGTCACATCTTGTGGACCATTTTGTCAGTCACTGATGCATGGGACTCTGAGGTCTCGGGTTCACTTTGAAATCAGAGGTGTGTTGAATCCAATCCCACGAATGCATTGCAATGTGCCTACTAATGTACTGTACCAAATAGTGTCAGTAGTAGGGAGAAAAAGGTTTTTAAAAGTTAAGAACCACAAGACAAATCATGATCATGCAAGAGTCCTTAAGTAAGATTTGTGGGCTAAAATTGTGTAAAATTCCGGGGTTTGTGTGTTAAGAATGAGGATTTTTGTGGGATCACATGACCCATTGAGGTGAAATGTCCCAAAAACTGGTGGATTGTGGGATTGACTCCATACACCCTATGCTTTTAAATGTGACCAGGAATTGAGTTATGGATAATGTTTTAGCCCCATGGTAAGCGTGACATTTTAAACAAAATTTGCGATGGAATAATAACATTCAAATTATTGCAATTTTCCAAAGTAAACAAAACTTTAATGTGTAATATGTTTACACCCCCCCCACGCACATCGGCCATGAAGGTGAGAACCACCATAAGGGACACATTAGAGATGTGCTACATATCAAAATGCCAGCTTCTCCAATTAAGGGTATTCTGTACACTGGACCAATCAGAATTACATGTGTGACAACCAAAAAATAGGCTTCTTGAAGAAATTGACTAAAGGTCATCTATGCAATAACTTCAAACATACTATAGAGATAACATGTCAAAAGCTGTTTTCTGGACAAAAAATGTAGAAATCTGTGGCATACGGAGGGAAGTCGCACCCCACAGGAACCAAATTCATAAAAGAGACAAAATAGTCCACTTTTGTGCTGATTTTTTTTTTCAAGCCTATACAAAGGTCAAAATTTAGAGAAAATTGACAAAGAATACTTTTGTTAATGAGATGTTCAAAAGTCCAAAAAAGGACCATTTTTGGGGGGAGGGGAGAGGGGGTGAACTTTTACAAAAAAGTCCTGAAAACCCCCCCACCCACCTTCCAAATAAATCCTCCGGCTCAAAATATACAGAAGAGTCTGGTTGGTCCCCATGCCTCACAAGCAAAAGTGTAGTTTAGGACCATACATGGTTTACTGGTTAAATACAAAATTACAATATTAAATCACCCAAATTCGATCCACTCACCTTCAGAAAACGCCATTCGGATCCAATGGCTGCCTTGAAAACACATTTTTGTTTTAAAATCGTCCCTGAAATTGACGGAAAATGTTTTAAAAACTCAATTTTTGAAGCTACTGATTAAGCCGATAAACACGTCCCGGTGAGGCTGGCGTATTCTATGCCAAAACACGCTGTTTACCCAATCGAAATGCCCCTGGTTGTCCCCCTAACTTTTGGACCAATCAGTGACAGGTGTACCAGAAGTAGTTTCGGCCAATTTTAAAATGCGTCTTCACTTTCAACGGGTGTGTTTTACCGCAAATTCTTCCCTTTTTCTACAAAGCCCACTTCTTTTTTTCAGTATTAACGTTTTCAGTACGGAATATTAATTTATCGATGTAGGTAGTCTGGTGACTTAGAAGATGAATTAGAAAGATTTCATAGGGTTAGGGTCCTAAACTACGCCATTACCTGCCCACAATACAGAGAACATCAGATAGCATTGCCATGCATTTCCGATATTTGAGGATTACAAACCAATTGGTCTAAATTTTGGTCAAAATCAAATCTATTGAGCTAATTTTCACATGCTTCCGCCACATTGATTACATTTAAGCAACTTGTTGGGCAGGTTCTGGGGTGACAGGGGAATTTGGATCCCTGGGTCAATTGCCTCAGTACCCCTCAGTACAACACTAAACAAAAAAAAACATATATATGTTAGAAAGGGTGTTAGGATGCAAATATGGATTAATCAAAAGAGCATGGTCTGTCCTCCAGGACACAACATTAAATGTGTCACTATCAGGGTTTGAACCAGACCTCTGCATAATAGTGGCCATGTCACAAACCTACCACACCAAACAGTCTAGACAAATACACAGGGAGGAAAATAATCCCTTCTGCCCTTAAGGCGTATCTTTGAACAAATCTGCCCTCACAAATTGATACTGGAATAGGGGCATGACCTCTGACCCCCACCCGCCACCCCCCCCACCCGACCCCACCCCCCCCCCACCCCCTGCTTCTGCAGCAACACTTGACTACCAGACAAAATGCCAGTCCCAAAAATTTGATGGATATTAAACATGCAGTTCTACACACAAGAATTTACTCCTATTCCATATAGCACTTCTATTTCTTTGCTCTCTAATCAATATTTCCTTCACTAGAAATTGATGGCGAGATGGATGATGAGCTAGCCCAAGAGTATGGCGATGGACTTTGAGGACACAGCTTCCTCCCAGCTACCATGAGGTTTGACACTCTGTCTACCCCCACCCAGTTACTTGCCACACCAACAGTGACTCGGCTAGGGTGCAGCTACTAATGGACCAGCTCAGGAGGTGTCAGACGCAGCTGAGGGAAGCCAAGTATAGGTGAGAGATGAGAGATCTTTGTGTTTTGTATTATTAGAATTTACCATTTTTGACCACATACAGTTAGCTGGAATTACTATCATGTAACTTTCACTTTGTGATAATCACCATTCATTTTTCAATTTAGTGTAAACTTTGCCGCTTGTTGGCCAAACGTGGGAGTTTGTAAACATGGGGCCCGCTCCTGGCGTGTTTTGGTCTCCCCCTTTGTGGGTTGGGGGTGGGGTCAGGAAGCATCCAAACTGTCCTTCGTGTCTGCCCTTTTCAGCATCGTCGGCCTTGAGTGCCAGTCGCTATGTGGCGGCACAAGGTGACGTCAGCACCTTACAGCCAATGGGCTTCCCGATCGCGTTGTTTTGGTTTATGGCGGGAAGGTCGACAGACTTCGCATTTTCGGCAGAGAGCAAGACCAGTGTGACGTGTGAAAATTTCCCTCCCACCCACCCAATGCAAAATTCTGGGTAGGGTGGGGGCGCCCCTGAAGGTGCTGGGCTCTTCAGGGGTTTAGCTTGGCCAGAATGAGTGTAGGGCAGGCAGGGCGGCGGGTACACTGGCGGGCTGGAGTGATGTCACTGGCATGACTTTACACAGTTCTGGTCAGTGTGGGCCTTTGATGTTTGGACAGGCTGTAGGTGGTTTTTGGGGAAAAATGGCAGTAGTATAGCGTCAGGACTCATTTTTCCATAAGGTTTGGGTTGTGTTTGAGGCAGCTTCCGCTCATATGAGGGAGTTGGTTTTGGAGCTGTTTTATCGAGTCAGAGGCGCTTAGTGAAAGAGAATGTGAAGTTCTAGAAGTGCGGATGGTTTTTGGTGTTTGAGGTGGACTCCGCTCGCATGAGGGAGTTAGCTTTGAAACTGGATGCTTAGACATAAAATTTGTGTGGTTGTGATGAGATCAAGTGGAGTGTTGTGAATTGGGCCCTTGTACGTTATGATGAAAATCGTTCGTATTATTTGTAGTATTGTTGAGATGGGCAGTGCGCCTGTTGGGTTAGTAATGGCATGTGGTGGTTACACTGGTATGTAATGTACTTGCTCTCTTGCCAGCTCCACGTTTAATTTCCTTGGCTGTGGAGCACCACCAACACATTTGTTTGTGTTGGTCAAGGCCCCTTGGGGACACAAACCAAATTTGACTGCTCATGAGGGAAACGGTGCAAAATAACTACCCGAGGTGACTGGAGACCGTGGGCGTACTTGTCCCGAGACCAAAGGTCGAGGGGAAATAGTAGGCCCAAGGTCTCCAGTAACGAGGGGACGGTATTTTGCACCATTTCACGCGCGAATATAGAGCAGTAAATTATTTGTTTTATTATAACATATAAAAATATTTGTGTCATTTGAAAAACTTGCCAAAGTCTCGTCGAGATCAGCTGACCGCAACTCAAGGTATAGCTCAAGCAGGACTAGTCTAATCATGGTTAATCCAATTGCGCTCCTCAAGTTCCCCAAATTTCTCAAATGCTCTAGAAATGATTTGTTTTATGTATGCACTATCTACAGCATTGATCGATTTCTCCATAGTCGAAATTCAGCAGAAATTGCCGCGGGTGAAAATGCACACACACACAAAACTATTGGTAGCAGAACGATATGGTCGACGGCAGTGTACGCTGATAGGGTCAGATCAATCACCTGAGGCACGGGTGAGCAAGATACCAATGCAGGGCCAAAAAGTTCCACATAAAAAATGAACTCGAGCCAAATCCTAGTCAATGACTGGCAGTTTAGCAGTTGGTAATCACAGGAGACCATGACAGGTTTTTTAATACTGATGGATATGCCATGTAGATCGACCTGTCCGACCTCTTCTAGAGTTGTAGCTTGTTGATATGTTACAGTTTTACACTTGGCCGCCCACGAAAAAGTGGCGTAAATTTCTTTTTGACATTGGGGGGGGATGGGGTTGACATGAAAAATTTATGAAGGAAATGGGGGTTGTGAAAAAGTCATTACTAGCACATGTGCAAGCAAAGCGAGCTAAAAATTTTGCCAATTTTTTTAGAAGCTAAATAATGAAAATAATTGTAATTAGAAAAAAAAGGCGCGCAAAGCTTGCGGAAATTTAACCATTGTTTTAAACTAGTATGGTAAAGCTCATATGAGGTTATTTTGCGTCAAAAACACATAAATGGGAAGTTCAACATGGGGGGGATGATTGTAATGACCACCCCTCATCAAAATATTGGGGGATATAATCCCCCCATCCCCCCCGGATTTACGCTATGTCCGAAAAGGACATTCCATGAAGTTGCCAAGACTCGATTTAAGCGGTCTTGTTGAGAGAGGCAGCCGCTGGGATTAGTCCTCACTTTATGAAGGTCATGAGTGTGCCATCATCTGCATAGAGGATGGATGGATTCAGGATAATTCTTGTGATGTCGTCAATGAATATAATAAAGAAGAGTGGCACGAGGATGAGCCTTATGAACACCTGCATTGATAGACTTCCTGCTGGATACCCTCCCGTGTAGGATGACTTGAGGGAGCTGGTCACTCAGGTAGTCCTTCAGCCACTCAGTAAACTTATCTGAGAATCCTAAATCAGAAAGCTTGGCCATTAGACCAGGATGCCACACTCGGTCAAATGCTTTGCTGATATCAAGACATACAATTCTAGCTTCCTCTCTGTCATTGATGGAATTAGTGATACATTGGGAAACATAGGTCAAAGCATCAGATGTAGAATGGCCTGACCTAAAGCCATACTGTCTGTTTGATATCAATGAATGCGCATCAAGATGGCGCCACATTGTTTCATAGATCAGTCGCTCCATTACCTTGTATATTATAGATATTTTTTTTTTTTGCAACTCATAGCTCGCCCAATTAATTTGGGCTTAATCAATCCAATTTTATATCACAATTTTGCTTCTACTATACAAACGACTCTACCGACTTAACTCAAAATAAATCGGATGTTTTGGGTAACACGCTTCCATTTGAGGGGAAAACATCACATGAAAAAATTGGACCCATGTTGAAGATCACAAAATGCACCTTTAAATTCATGTAAGATTTGCAGTTTTCCTTAGTTCTAAGTATACCACTTGACATTTGAAATGGATGTTTCTTGTAAGCAACATTAACCAACAACACGTCACCTTGCATCGACTAATACAAAATACACAAGGCTTTTTCAGATAATTCTGAATAATCCTTGAATGTGACTTGTCTCAAGCAAGCATTTGTTAGCATATTCATATTGTGTACATAGCCGCTTGAAGCTGACATTTCAGAGAAAAAAATGTTCTGAGTTCAAATTGTCAAGTTCTTCATGTAAATACTAAGCAGTGTCCATATCGGGACCTCCTTGGCATTATCAATTTCCTGCATAAATTCAAGTTTGAATTTCCAATGAAATTATTCACTTGACTTGAAACTTGCAAAATAAAATGTGAAAATTCAGCAAATGAAGTCTCTTCGTGAAGTAGGTGAAAAATAAGCTAAAATAAAACAACTGACAACAGAAAGGGAGCGGAGTGTGGCTGGGGGGTTGTTAGGGTGATTGCCTGTGGGGTGCAGAATTTACCCCAACTCCCAGGTTCAAAGCCCGGTGGGGTCACTTGCCTGGGATTTATATAATTAGCATAATAAGAAAGGTCTACATTATATCATCTCTATATATATATATATATATATCTTATATATTATATATATATATCTCTATAAATTTTACTAGATTGAACCATAGGGCGAAAATTTACTAATTATATATAGTCTATACTGAGCCTTTCTTATTATGCAATTAATTAATATTCATGTTTCTTGTTAGCTAATGATATTATCTCTCATTTGCATAAATTAATATTCATTCTTTTGACGGAATAATCGCAAACACAGGATAACGTTAGAACAAAATTTTCGCCCTCCACGTCAAACTCTATGTTTATATAGAAATTCGCCCTAGCGTAATAGGATATCGTGGATTATCTTATATATTAATATAATATACATATATATTAGATTACTATTTTTAGTTACTACACTGTAGTAATTATAAATAGTAATCTAAAATGTTTAATTCCAAAGTTAGAGATGAATGTAATGTATGGTTCACGGGAATGGATGTTCCATTATCAAAATAGTAGGGGCCTATAAAAATGCAATGGAGACCGGGGTAAGATAGCAACCAGCGATCGGATAGCACTACAATTACAGAGTATGCAAGTTCGCCGCCTCGTCGAAGTTTCCTGGACTCTGGTATGTATAGAGATTAGTGAGAGCAACTATGCGATAGGGTAGTTGAAGTTAGTTGAACTATCGCAGAAATGAGCAATTGGAGGGCATACACAATAATGCATCCGGGTGTGCACCACTATTAATCCCTGCGGGAAACCTGATGCCGTCGATTTGTCATTGTTCCAAACATTTGCATGTAGGTGCGGTCGATCACGATCAAAGACTGATGAACACGATACTGAATTATTCTGGTCGACTGGTTCTGGCCTATTCATGTTTCAACCAAATAGGACAATGATACAGAGATTGCCTTACGTTGCTAATGATAGTACATGTACATCCGTAACTGAAATTAATATTTATGGTATATTCATTTTAGTCCGTACATCGTTTTTAAAAGCTGTTTTATTCCACAACAGATGGCCAATTCACTCACGAGATACCTCGACGAGATGTACAAATTAGATTTTTAGATATAGATTTAGATTTCCTATAACATTTGATTAAAGGCTGACTCAGAGATTTGTAATATATTATTTTTTGTGAGGTGATTAAAAATAACTTATCATCTAGAACTAAAGATAGTCACCTAAAATGCTTAATTCCAAAGTTAGAGATGAATCGGATACCGTGTATAACAAAAATTCTGGTCGAGTTGGCATTAGACGGTCGAGTTGGTTATCCGTCGAGCTGGTATGACTAGTAAAAGGAACTTCTACCGTGATGAACGTTTTTATTTGGGCGTACTCGCATCACGGTATACAATAACCTGTAGCAGTGTAAATGAATAGGCTCCGAAGAAAAAAAGTTTCACAAATATTCGGAGCTAATAAAATTTGTTTCATATTATCATCTCTCGTAAAACAAGACACACACTTACCTGAGGTCTTTTATCATAATAGATGCATAAAATTCATGATTAGTAATTCTGTGATACAAAAATTCAGGGGAAATCCTTCCATATATAATTGTATAGTTCCACAACAGTGACGACAGCGCGCTGCAGCGGCAATACTAGCGCCATTACTGAACATATGAAAGCAAATTGTAGATGTATATTTTGTTTATTTCTAAGCCTTTTTTGCAAATCACTGTCGATGATTTGTATTATAAGGACATTAGCAACAACTTGGGTGAGTAATTTTATCTGAGTTATATTGTGAATTCAGTAAATCTGCTGCTACATGTTTTTAAGTACACTCTTCTGCAAACCTAAAATAGAGCGGTCCATAACGAAAACGTCATTCCGATTAATGAATGTGTCTGATATTTAGGGTTGCATTGCGAACTAGGTATGACGGTCGACTTGGTTGTCCGTAGAGTTGGACGACCGTCGAGTTGGTATCGGTCGAGTTTGCAATCCGTCGAAGTGACTGGATACCTGCTAGAATCTCGGTGACAGTGTTTCTTGGCCATCACTTTTGTAACAACTAAAAAAACTCCCGCTATAGGTTATGTCTGCAGCTTTTTTTTTAATTTCCAACCCTGTTTTAAGTTTTGTGTTAGTGATAAATGAATATTACTTGTATGAGAGTTTCTTTAATGAAATATTACGTATTCGTTTGTATCTTTTTTTTTAAACACATCTCTGTACAAGATTCAAGTATTAGTTTTAACGCAAAAATGTCAAGTGCCTCATAGCGTGCACGGCCAGATCATGGTCATAATACCTTAGTTAAGCAACGTCGGGCCCGGTCAGTTCTTGGATGGGAGACCAAAAGGGCACAGATAGGGACAAACTACTTTTTAAGTTTGCCACTAATGCCTAATCTTTAGTGACATGTTTTTGTTTTTCTCTCTTAATATTATTACTAAGCAACACCCTGCCTGTTAATTTTTGAACTAAAAGAGCAATTTTTTTACAGTTTCACTTCTTTTTTTTTCTGTACTTGAAGAGTATAGTAAGGGAAACTCATGTGCACCAACTTCCGTTGTTATAGAATTTCTTTCATTTGTTTTCCTTTTTTTTTTCAAAATAGGAGCTAAACGATTACAAAGAGAAACTGAACGCTATTGATAAAAAGACTGATATTTTTAATCAGATTTTTAGGTGTTTTAATTTTTTTTTGGCACTTAATATTTCATTTGCGATTGAAAATGTAACAATAATTTTAATATATGTTACTAGAAGCTAAACGCTTACAAAATAGAAACTGAACTCTATTAATAAAAAAACTGATTTTTTAAAATTATAGTTAGGTGTTTTTATTCATAATTTAAAAAAATGGTACTTAATATTTAATTTGCAAATGTAAAAATAGCCTAATCATATATATGTATGTATGTTAATAATTAACCTAATAAGAAAACCACACGACACACAGGATAAGTGAAATATGAAGAAATAGGAAAGAGAAACAAAAGTTTCTTTATTGGGGTTTGAACAAATTGACTTGTACTCTTTCATGGGGGAGGGGACTGGAAAGTGACTCTTGCTTTTTATGACACATTCAATCATTCATACTCTCTTTTTAGAAAGAATGGTAGTCCTGAAACAAAATGCAGCAAAATTGTAATTATAATTACAATAATTATAACTATAATTGGAAATTATAGGCCTGTGAGCATATTGTCTGTGGCCTCCAAAATTTTGGAGAAAGCTGTGTTGGTTCAATTAAATAAATATCTTTTGGATAACAATATCTTATATAAGTTTCAGTCAGGGTTTAGAGGTAAATATTCCACTGATACATGTCTTATCTACCTGCAAGACTATAAAAACCAACTCAGTGCTGGGATGTTCACAGGTATGGTGCTTCTTGACATCCAGAAAGCATTTGACGTGTCAATCCCTCTATTTTATAAACACAACTAAGAGCTCTGGGTATACAATCCACCAATTGGTTTGAGTCCTACTAAATGCCAGATCTCAGATCGTTAGTATTAACGGTTCTGACTCTGACCCTGAATTGACATGCGTGTTCCGCAGGGGCATTTAGCCCAATCTTATTCCTCTGCTACGTAAATGATATGCCGGAAACTGCGTTGATGTGTACCACTGCTTCAGTATAAGATGACAGCGCATTATTGTCTCTGATAAAGAACCCATTAAAAATCGGTCCAGGAGCTCAGTAAAAACCTTCCAGCAAACTGCAATAAATGGCTCATGACAATAAACTTTCCTCACATTGGGTGAATAAAACAGAAATCATTCTTTTTGGTACAAAGCAAAAACTGGGCAATTGGCAATATTACACTATTGAGTGTGAAGGGCAGATAATTCATGCTAATCCTTCTGTCAAATATACTTGGGGTCTTAACCATTGACCAATATCTGAATGGGGGTGATATGCTAGTGCCATCATTCAACAAAAGTCAATTCCAGACTGAAATTTCTTTATAGACAGGCTAATTTCTCGATACAAATACCAAGAAAATTTTAAAAGTACCAGCTCTCATTCTTTGCTTGTGGATGACTCAATTCTCCTGGTATGGTGGATCATAAACAGATGAGTAGAAACTTGCAAATGCTCAAACAAAGTTGATCAGTTATTATCAACAAGATGCTAGATATATATTTCAGAAAATGATTTTAAGAAACTAATTTCTTGACATTCATAATAGAGCCAAGCAGCAGATTAAACCATGTTATGATATTTTAATGAGGTTGGCCCAGATTATCACAAGAATAACTTCACCCATATATCCAGGCGTGCAATGGTTTTGGGGTGTATAATAATTATAATAGGCTGTTTTGATATTAGAGTGTCGGTGAGCATGGCTACAGAGCGCAGAGCTCGGTAGACATGGCGCGTAGGTTCAAGGGTATATGTTTGATAGAGATTACTTTTGCAGGGGAGTTTCTGGAGTTTGAGTTATGCAAAGGTAATTTAACAGAAGCATGATTATGTGAACTTCATATTTTTTTCTTAATTTATCAGGATATTACTAAGATGATTTGAACAAGGTTTAAGAGAGGATTTTTTAATGTCCACTGGGACAGAGACCTGCCATAGTAAATGCATTGTAGCAGTTCACAAATTACCGTTTGGAAATCCCCAATTGCCCAAATCGAGCATCAGATACGTTGTCTACCGTTCCCTGTAACAGAAACCACATGTATAGTCTTACATCTTGCATCGATTACGCTTGACAACAGAGATACAGAATGCTGCTGCTTTGCCGTATTGTAGTTATTAACGGGTACCGGATGAATAGTTTGGGGTAAGTGTCAGGGTACCAGGTCACGGTCAGGTTATCAGATTCAGTTTGCTCTCGGGGTCGACCGATATATATAAATCCTACTATGTTAAATCAAGGTCTTTACATGACCCTCTGCCCCAAAGTGCATTATTTTTTCCAAAAGACCACCGTGTATTAGTTATAAACAAGTAAGAATTTACCTTTTCCCTACTGAGTTCAAAAACCGACGTACGATGACGATAACCGGTTGTTTTTTTCCAATTGTAGGGATACGTAAGTCATTTTGACCTGAATGGGTCCCCGAAGCAAAATATAAACCAATCAATGCCGTCGTGACGTCATCAATCTTTATTTTTTCCAAAAATTGGCTGTATTCCCATAATAAATTCCTTTTTAAGATTCAACACTGTATATGGTTCTTGAATAATTAATATCAATGTCCCCGCATGAATGTGAAAAAAGATGGGTCCATAAGTCTACAAACTGAAAACAAAGTCAGACGGCTAAATACCCTTACCGTGGACGTGAATGAGCAGACGGATGCCCGTGTTAGTTCTAGCAGGATTACAGCCACTGATCGCGGCTGCGGGGTTAGGTCAAGTGTTTCATCAACATAGTACCAGAACTAGTTTGCATAATTTCCGTCACCCAAATGTACCACTATAACTTTCAGAGGGTTCATTTATTCAATGCTATTCACTGCATTGAGCTGAATTACCATGTGCAATTAAACCCATTCCCAACAAGTCCAATTTTAAAGAAGTCTGTAAAAAAGCCATTCTTTTAAATCAAAATTTTGTTAATTCTAAAATATTTTTATTGTATTTCATTATAGTCCATGTTTGATTTGTACATCTTTTAAATATATTTTTTTTTTTTTTTTTTTTTTACAGTGTATTGTGTTTTTTGAATTGAGGTATTGTAGCAAGGACCCCTTGGAAAATAAGCCTTCGGCCTCTTTAAAGGGTAATCCTGTGTAATCTCCAATTTTTATTCGTATAGGAGTTGTCATATTATTGTAATTTTGCCTGTATGTCGTGAGATACCGAAGAAATCAAATCAAATCAAAGAATTGGTAGCTAAAATATGGACGACAAAGCCTGTATGTTAATTTAGATATCGGACTGCTCCTGAAACCGAAGAGCCCCAAGTTTTTCCATTCCCCACAGATTCGGTACCGTACAAGCTCAAACTGCAATGTGGGTTTTTGCAGTAGGACAGATGAGCCATGCGTGCGCAATTCTTGAAACCAGCTGCTTCAAATATCGTTCTTGATTGAGCAGAATTAGAATAATTATAAAAAAGTCCTTTTAAGACTACAACTGTACAAAAGCGATGTCTGTGTGTGCTATTGGGTTTTAAAAAAAAGTATAAGAATATTTAGATTTGCAAAATTAGCGAAAGTCAACTTAGTATGAAGATGCTGATAATGGTATTGTCAGTGTGGGTCCCGTATCCAGGATGTAGTTCCTTCGGGACGTTACGTAATCAAAAAAATACAGTGATTCTATTCTAACTTTGATACCAAAGGATTACAGACTTATTGCTTGTGAGTGTTCCTCTTTCCTTGTGACAATTTTGGTGTATTGAGTAATTTTACGAAAGGGATGTTAATCATTACCTATTAAATCTTAGGGTTAAATGATGTTGTGCTTGGAGGTTATGAGCCAAAATCTGCGAAAAGTGCCCATTTGTCGACCAAGATTTAATTTTGAAACGCCACAACCCCACATGCTATTGGTTCATTAGCAGCTTCCGAGACATCTCGGTCTTGTTAAATGATGAGATGAAGACATCAAGATTGAGGTGGAATGTTAACCCTTCAACCCTGCAATTCTTAGATGTTTATAACTCTTAAAGTCAGTGGTTTTTGAGTTGGCTCCTAAATGATGCAGGTATTTGGGAAGCCATCTCAAATAACACTGAATCTAAGACTAGGCTTGTTTGGACTCTTTAACCCTAAAAGAGCTGGGCTTTTTGGACCCATCCCCCTAGTATCTCGGAAACAGATTGATGAAAGATCATATGTGTGGGACCAATGGATAGCTATGACCCTACCGAGTCCATCGATTACCAAAAAAAGTACAAACATACCTTGTATGCGTGTCACAGTGACGTCAAACATGGACGGTCATGCAAAAATGAAAAAATCTTTAAAAATCGCAAAATTCATGGTTTTTCGCCATTTTTTTCAAGCAAAGGTGGCCTTTTTTGGCAATGATGTGTGTCAAAGTATGTGCCCCACACCATGCCTGTCTTACTACAAATAAATGCAAGATTTTAATAAGATAAAACATAGTAAACTGTATCCTTAGCACAAAAAAAATGGATTTCTGCTGTTCCTTGCAATTTTCAATGGGAACTAGCTTTCTTCGCACGCAGTGCGTAGAGTACGTAACACCGCGTGCAAACCGTAGGTCCGATTTTGTCACAATTGGTCTTAAATTGAGCGCAAGGCTTGACAAAAAAGATGCAGTGTAAGCTGAAAAAAAATAACAAATACAGTAAACCCTCGATCATAGGCACCGGGTGGGACGCTGATGAATTTCCCGAGAATGCTGAAAATTATAATAGCGCCCTCTTGCAATAATAGTCCAAATTTCACTTGTTAAAATGCCCGAATTTGAAGGAAAACACAAAATGTGTTGGTCGGTCGCTATAGGGCGCTTTTACGGGAGGTTCAAAGATTAAACTTTGTAGACTGTCCAGAACATCACAAGCAAGCAGAGATTACAAAAGAATCACTTGCCGAAATATCTGAAATTTTCAGGTGAAGCATGTGCGTGTATTGTAATCTTCTCATGCCTGGATTATCTGGAGAACCATCAAAAGCCCATTCAACATAATTCACCTTCCGTGAAAGGGCCCGATAAACCTGACGGTAGGAGGAGATGGGCAGTAACCCATCAAATTACCCCATTGTTGAAATCAGTAGATAGAACCTGTGAGATTATGCCTTTGATTTAACGTAGGGTATCCGACATTACCGGACAGGACTGATTACTGCCTCTTCACTTCGTCATACAATTTAACCTCTGGTGACAGGAAGATTTGTAAAAAAGCCATTCCCATTACAACCTTTGGCAAAATATCGCTGTTATCGCCTTTGTCGAATTGTAACGTCTCTAATGATCATTTCTACCAAATACAATTTCATATGTCAATATTGGCAATTTACAAGTACATTTTCGATGAAATTAAAAAATGCAAATGTTTCATTGCATTATTATCTATATTTGTGGGGGAATGCGGGAGTTTTAGTATACAATGCCAAAGATAGTTCGTTGGTCTGAAGTGTTGAATGTAGTTCTTTTTTTATTGGGCAAAGGTGAGCCATTTGAGAAATGATCAGAGATATATACCAAGAAGTAATTCGTAAAAGCGTTACTTTTTGCTCTTGGACAGCAAATGCTAAACCCTATAGGGCGCTTGCACGGCAGGTCAATAGGTTATCTTGGCCAGACCTGCCTCCAGAACAACCCAAGCATGCAGAGAATACAAAGGAATCACCTGTAGAAATAGCTGAAATGTTCAGGTGAACCAGGTGCATGCATTGTATTCTTCGCATCCTTGGATGATCTGGAGGACAAACAAAAGTCCATTCAATATAATTTACCTTCCGTGCAAGGGCCCTATTCAAGACACCCAAAGTATTATCGTGCATATACATGTATTAGCTCGCCAAAGTTGAATCATGGGCGAACAAAGGGCGAGGTCATCATCTAATTGTATTAAACAGCAATTTTAACACGACTTAATAGGTCATGCTTTTCTTTGAAGACAATGCTGGATGTTAAAACCCAGTTGAAGATTACCACACTCATTTATTCACCACTGTATTGATTATAACCAACGCGGTACAATAATAATCTGTTGATTGGACTTGTTCAATCTCCATCTCCATACCTCCATGCTCCAAACTCCCGAAGCTAGAGTAATCAACCAAATACGTGTTTTTGACGTGCATATTTGCACGTCCTGGACTCAATAAAATGTTATTTTTCAGCAGATGCGAAATATGAAATCGTCTCCAAATTGGTATATATATGAAGTTTTATCTTGAGTTAAATATCATCACTCCAATACCCATCTGGCAAGCAATATTTTTAGGATAACCACCCAGTCAGTATACTCTCTGGATTTATTTTTTAAGTCAAAACAACCATTAGTTTAAAAAAAAAAACTTTTGGAATTTAAAACAATTTCCTTAGATTCAAATATAAACCTTTAAATGATTTTTATAAACAGTTTTAACTCATTAAGGTTTATTTTTTAAATCAAAAGGAATTATTTTAAGTAAGCCTTTAACGGATTAAATTTTAATCCAAAAAAGGTTTGTCACTAATTCAGTCTCGGTTTAGACTTAAAAATAAGTCTAACGGAATTATACCACTTAAACTGATATCTTTTATTACGTCGATTTATAGCTGATTATAACTTCTCTTACTCAAAATTTTGGGACCTGAGGAATCAAAGGAATCGGAACCAGCACCGCTTTTATCTGCAGTCTTAATATAATACTCAATGCTATACAGACAGATGTGGCAGGACAAGTGTTGTTTGTGATACTTGATCAATAGTTTGTAAGGATAAACTTCATATACACAACAGCTTCTACACTGCATTATATGATACCAATTGATCAAACCTATGAAACGTTGCCTGGGTGCAGAAGTGTTTCGTGAGGATTGGTTATGCTAAAAAATGATACGCAAGTGGCGAAGACCGACCAGGTAAATTCGTCAATGAATAAGACTTATGGAGTTTAGGCATTTATTTTGAAGTATTGCAAAAAAACGGCTTTTGCCGTCTTGAGTTGCGTGGCGTTTGTGTAGTGTATGCGGCTCGTCTTACGATTTAAAGGCGTGGTTCGATTCCCACTCGGATACAAATTTTCAATCTATTTAGACTAAGATATTGAGGACGGCTGAACTGCGATTTTGCTCGTTTAAATATTAGGTCAGAGCCGCACAGCTGGAAAAAGTGGTTTTAAAAACTCACAGACTTGGGGGGATCGACCCAAAATGGGGGTCAAACCAAATATCCTTTAGCCTACGATTTCAAAGGGTTATGAAGAAAAAAGTAGCTTTCTTCAGATAGACTACCAATATTTGACCACTTCTGGTGAATCTGTAGTCTGGGGACGAGGACTATTAGCGATCGGGCCATGGACCTTTCACAAAAAGCGTGATTTGTGGGGTTAATACTTAGTTGGCCAGTCGGCCGGAGGATTTTGTTTCTTTTTCAACAAATGTTTTGACGGTCGGCATGTTTTGGAAGGGTCGGTAGTATAGTAGATATTTGGGACCAAATCAAACATTAAGTTTAGCCAAAATTGGATTAAAACAAGTTTGTTTGGTCCCCCTCCAATAATTCACATTTCCCCAAAAAAAAATTCATATCCCGATTTTCCCCAGGAAACGAAGTCTGGCGACGGCAATTTTGTCGGGTTTGGGTTTTGGGTTACATTAAAGGAGCATTTAGTGTTGTGTTAAGTCTAAATCCGGCGTAATCTTATGCCTATAACTCTCAAAATTAGTAAAATTTTCCTGAAGGGAATTAGTTGCTCTTACACCCATTTTAAGAGGTGTTGAGCACGCTTATAAGGATTGATTTCTAATTTAAAATATTTAAAAACGTGTTTCGCTATCTAATTCACTAGAAACTACCTCGCTCATTGTATTGAAGAGTGTCGTGGCGTTGTGTATCACGGGAACCAATCAGCGGGGACCGGTTATCATGTTTATGAAAAATATCTAGGCGACACAATTCCTATTGAGAAGCGTGTTCCCATGATTATGCAATCCACTGTACTTTGAAGGGCAGGCATAGCCATAGCTTCATAAAATGCCCAATAATCCGTTGCTTCAACAAGTAAGGTATTTTCATTGGGCCGTCATGCATATGCAAGACAGATATTTGCAAAAGACGCATTGCTATATATCGCTTTGATTGCCTGTTCGTCTCTCGAGGAGGACCGTGTAAGGTGTGCGTGCATGAAATCGTCTATTTGCAAGGAAATCTGGAGGGAGAAAGTAATTCCAAATCCTCGCTGACTACAAATTGAAAACGAAAAACAAGAAGAATCAAAACAAAATACTTGAAATTGAAAATTGAAAACCAATCTTTGGCAAAAAGGACTGCGATAATTAAGATTCGACAAAAGTACTTCATTTCGAACATTTTTGTTAATGGTAGGTGTGACTTGTTGTGTTTTCCCTTAAAGATTTAAGATTGGTCGACAGCAACCTTATTATGTGTTGTGTTTTTTTTTTTCAATTTTGGATCCTTGTACGTGTAGATCAGGTTTGTTTTGTTGAACAGTTTGTCCCTTAATAAATGTGGGAGACTGGGACCAACCCTGCAATACAAATGGGAAGATATGAGTTTCAATGAGTAGTCAGTTCGTTCAAGCAAAACCGAGGATACCGCGCTGCAAAAAATAAACCGTTAATCGTTTGTAAATCTTTAACTCAAAACACAGAGTATAGCATAATCAATGATTAATGCAGTAGTGACAAAAGGTACTTGGACAATATTCCACCTTACATGTATTCAATGCCTGACTGCATACCGTAGCTATAAGGTGGATAATGTTTAAACTGATCTATCCACGATGTTGTGGCTCCCGTCGTACGGTACAGCAGCTAAATGAGAAGAATCCTATTGTATGAGTACGTACGACGGGAGCCGCAACTTCGCTAATAGCGATGTTGCTGGCTCCGTCGCAAGGTTTACTCATACAAAAGGTTTCTTTTGAGGAGCAGCAGCTAACTTGAAAAGAAGTTGTTGCTCACCAAGTAGAGGAGAATTTTGTTCAGAAAATACGAAAACCCCATCAAAAATCCGTCATTCCTTTGTGAGTACGACGGTATAAAATAAGCTGAATTTGGGTGATTTTGTGACCCGTAACTGTAAAATCTTGTGAATAAGATGAAAATGTTCCGATCACTTCCGACTCTTGAGAACGGTGTTGTATGAAAGTTCAATGTACCTGGTAACAATGTATAACTTCTAAAGTGGTGCCCAGCGCACAAAAAACATGTAATTGTACATCAAAACCCACAAAATTGTATATTTAACTTCCGGTTATGTTGAATTGTTACCGCAGTGGCTGTTTGATAGCGATACCATGCGAACTGATTCCAAAGTCAGTTCATCTGAATATGAATGTGATAGTATACTTTATACCTAATTAAATGTATAAATATAAATTAATTAACCCTCGTCTTCAGAAGGGGGGGGTGTTACCGCTCTCTCTATTCTTTTCGCCCAACCTAATTCCGGTGTCAAATGAGTTAAGGTATTGGACATTTTATGCTCCGATTCATGCCCTCCCCCATTAAAAACACTTACGGGGTATAGGAAAGGGGTAAAGGGTGATCCAAAAGTGATTGATAGGGTGTCTCATCACCCCCCCAAATAGGCGTAAATCCCCCAGGGGGGGCGTGGATGGGGATTAATATCCCCCAATATTTGAGAGGGGGTGGTCAATACGATTCATCCCCACAATGTTGATACCCATTGACGTGTTTTTGACCCAAAATAACCTCCTATTTTACCATAATAGTTTAAACATGGTAAATTTCCGCGCGCTTTGCACGGCATTTGGTTAAATTACAATTATATTAATGATTTTTAGCTTCTAAATGGCACATTTTTAGAACGCTAGTAATGGATCTTTTCAGCAAACACCATTTTCATCATCAATTTTCATTCAACACAATCCCCCCAATGTCAAAAGAAAATTAAAGCCCACCAGGCCCCCCCCCACTTTCAGGAGGGAAAAAATACCAACACGCCCGTACGACACAGGATATCCCAGACATTGATTTTAGTGTGAAATATTTAGCAGGGCCTCTTCTTTCCTTTGATACCAAAATGAGTAAGTACCAACATTACTAACATGTCATAATGAAGTCATAATGCCTCTAATGATGGAAAATGTTTAAGTGTTCACAATATTATTTTGACCAGTAAATTTGCAAAATACACTGTTTCTTCCTATATGCAGATTTTTAAACTTATTACCTTATGACGTCATAGTGACGTCATCGTTAGTTTCTACATATTTTGATACACTGGAAAGAGTAAAGTTACTAAATTCCTAAGCATACTGTAGGTACCAATTTATAGGAATTGGATGTTCAATAAAGAAATTCAGCGAAGCGAGTCAGCCCTCTCCTGCTGATAGGGTGATTATCGCATTATCAGCCGTAACTGGGTGTATTTAATACAAAATGGCGGCAACGTGATAGGGTCCTTTGAAACTAGTGTGGTTGGTTGGTCCTCCTCTATTACTCCATGGTTTTAATGTACTACCAGCCAGTTCATTGAAGCACACCTTAGACACCGCGCTGCCAATTCGATCCAGATCATTCGTCATGTGACCCTAGCATGCGAAGAATCCATACATGCACCTGCTTCACCTGAAAATTCCAGATATTTTGGCCAAGGTGATTTTAAGTAATCCTCTGCTTGCTTGGGTTTTCTCCTTCCGTGAAGCGCCCTCATAGCGATCCACCAACCATTTTGTGTTATCTTTCCATGCGGGCATTTTAACAAGTGGGAATTTGGACTATTATTATTGCAATAGGGCGCTATTATAAATGTTCAGTCCTCTCGAAATTTCATCAGCGGTCCACCGGTGCCTATGATAGATGTTTACGGTAGGTGAGATACAACAAAAATGTCCAGGGACGGATTCCCCCACCCCCCGTGCCTTTATGGTTAAATGCATTTACATGCTGTTCGGAAATAGACACAAAAATGCCCACTTTTTAAATTTTGAAAAAGTGTGAAACATTTTATCCTTGTATTTTTAGTCCATCCACAGGGCTCACTTGCTCTACTACCAGACGAAAGGAAACAAATAGTATTATATTTTTTCTTCAAATCTTCCACCCAGTGTAATACAGAGATATTAATCTGATGCTATTTCCGAGGGATCATATCAAACTTTTAAAACAGAAATTTGCATATAAATGCCAACCTTGATTAAACACCTGAAAACAAGTACACTCGCATATAGCAGGAGAAAATAATGAACAATTGATCCCTTGTTGATCAAATTCACAAGATCGGGACTATTTGCAGGAATTTAAATGCACACCGGTTTTCTTTGTCGTGGATATACAGCGTCTGCATCAATTTAAACACGGTTATACAGCCATGGAAGACAAACCAAAATGGCATTTTTCCAATTTAAAGTGGCAATGCAAGTTGGTGGGCTGAACACATCGAACAGTCTGTCACATTATCGTTGTCTACTGCGCTTAAGTAAAATCCAACATGGAAAATTCTACTTGTTACCGAAAGTGTTGCAGTTGTGTCAAGTACAAATTTTGCAGTTCTTGCTTATATATATCTGCACCGTTTTGCAAGGCACGTGATTATTTGCCAGTATCTAATTTAGGCATAGATAAAATTAAAGCCTCAATCAATATGTTTTTCCAAATTTAAAGAAGGCTCATTTTGTCTCTAATTGCTAGTTTTAGGTCATATCAACACCTTATATTATTGTTCTTTGTGAAACAACAGACACTTAAGCATTTTAAAGCGGTATTGAAGATGCCAGTTACCACTGTTTTGTTTACTAATTAAAAAGGCAGGATCCCCCTTTATAAGTGTTAAAAATGCAGAAAAAAATTTTTAATTCCTGACAAATACGGCATGTTAAGCTGAGCTTACTTACAGGTATCTTTACTACAACAAATTTCCAATACAACAGAGCCAAAAAATGGACTATGACAAATGGGTGCGCAATTTGTTTAATTGTGAAGAGAAGAAACGCTGATAGGGATTAAGAAAGTCAGTATGATGATTACACTTTAATCAAAATGTGTTAGGATAATTTGTAATATTTTTTAAATAGGCGGCAGTTTAGTTTAAAGGTGCGTGTTCCGATCGTCTGTGGGACCTACTATGATTTACCGGAAAGTAGTATCGATTTTTGATATCAGATGAAAGGCCGTATTTTTTCATTGTCGTCCTGAATTGAAATTTGAGCACCCAAATCATTCATTCCCAAGATAAATAAACAAAACACCGCCGTTTTAGTGTTTGAAACCATTTCAATATTAGACAGTATCGATGGGCTTTGCAAATGCATTATTGCGGATACCATCAAAACCGCAAGTTTTTTTTCCCATGGGGTAATGATGGGTTGTGTGTGTGCAAGTGCCAGGCTCTTCATATCACGTAGAGAACACAATACACATAAATCGGAAAGCACCTTTAAAAATCCACAGAGTAAAAGTATATGAAGATGGCACTTTTTGAAAACCAATGTCTATTATGAGAAGATGAAAAGCCTTTTCCAATCTCACTGCACCCCCACGTGTCAATTTGAATATCAATATATTACAACACATAAAATGTTTATAACATTTAAAAGCCCAGACTCAGATATTTCAAATATTAATTTTGTGTGCCAATATAGGCACTATCAGTGATTTGCTAAATAAGAAAATCGAAAAAAAAAAAATATCAAAAATCAAACTTTTGCAGTCGTTGCACAATTTTAGATTCATAATAATTGACTCTTCGGGTGGGAATTACTGGTAGGAGTTATACCAACGTTTTAAATCGGTTTTGTCCCGTTAACGAGGGTGGCCGGATAACCTCACTCAGCAATACTGCTGTGTGAGGATTTATTGGAGCAAAAAGATAATTGACCGGATGCACTTCCTGCCGTCAATCCACAGTTTTCGGCGGTGGGCTAGCCTTTGAGGCAACCACGCCCACTACGCAAGACAAGCATGTGTGGATGTGGCCGCCATTAGCTCTCCAGAGCTGACGCCCCTTGTAGGGTAGATCTTCTTTTTCATTCTACCAGCGGTAAACAGATACCCTCCTCATCCGAAATCCGATGGGGGTGACGTTTAGCCGCTGAACAACTCGGCCATGGACAGGTAGTAATGGTTACCAGTAGCAGACCCTCAAAGAAACCCTGACCTGAATGATAGTGTCTTTAATTAAAACTAGTCCAATTAAAATTAAAATTAGATGAATCAGATTTTTTTGTTTTGTTTTGATACAGTTAACCTTATGTGTAGTAGACAGAACCATAGGATACTGTATACAATAGGACAAATTCTGGATCCAGAATTTTTATTCCAAGTTGAGATTTTGTATACAAAAGACATGATTAGAGATTATATTCCCACAGTGATTAATATATATATGGACACGCATTATGTCTATGCAAAAAAACATTTGTAGAAAATTGATGGGCATTTTGGAGAAAATCACTGAGAGTTTTCATTGAAATCACTGAATCGGTCTTTATTTGGAAAAACCACTGAATCGGTTCTTTCTTGGAAAATCACGAATCGGTCTTTAAGTGTTGCACACTAAAGTCTGTTGACATCTGTGATCAGCTATTTTAAGAAAAACGTGGGTTTCGGCTATTTTAACTCCAACAAAATAGGTGAGATTATGACTCTGCTTTGATCTTTTGTCTATTCTCTTACAAAAAAGAGGGTCTGCTCTATGAAAATCTAGCAAGCAAAATTATCAAACAAAAATTAAATAGTACTCTTCCAAAGTCATGAAAAAATATTCACGTAAAATTTGTTATATACACTGCATGTGCAATGCTGTTAAAGCAGTGACTGTTTCCCAATCTGCAGGTGAACTAGTTTATTTAGCTGATTCTTTGTAAGGCTAATTACTGATTATGATCAGTATGAATAATAAAGGGCACGATATGGTGATAATGATCAATTTCTATTTTAAGCAGCTTTGTACAGGGAATACTAATCCAGTATCAGTCTTTGTCAAATGCAAGGTGGTGATGAAATGAATGAAATGGATTTCAAAAAATTGGTACACTTAAATTAAAAGAGTTTAGAAGCATGGTGAAAACAAAGCCCTTTGATATTAAACATGTCAAAATTTCAAAATTGATTTGCTTTAAATGCCTAAAACTTATCAAATATCTAAAAATTTATTTAGACTTTTTAACATGTTTGCTACAAGGCGTTTAGAAATGTGGTGCAAATAAGTGTTATTAAATATAATCATGTTTTAGAGTGCGATTGTAAATTTAAAATAAATTGGTATTTAAGAAGAAAGTGCTAAAGAACAGATATTCAGGATATATCAGGAAAAATGCCTGAGACATTCAACCACATATCAGACCTTAAAAAGTTTAGATTTCCCTCATGTTTTACCAAAACAGGGAGTTATCACTTAAACCAATGGGTGTCTTTAAAAGGAGCTCATTCTGTATGATCAGTCAAATCAATTCAATGTAGACCTCAAAACCCCTCGGGTATAAGCCAACATTCGGCTTAAGCCCCAACCCCCCATTTTCAAAGAAAATGGTAGGAAATAGTACCTGGGTATAGGCACAGCTGGTAAAGTTTGGCATTCAGAATACATAACATGGCAGTGGTTCATTGAAACATTTTTAAAACTTAGCCGAATGTGGACCACTATCAAACCCTATCAAATGCGCTGCAGCACTGTTTTACAAGTCATTTGTGTGCACTGGCTGGTAAACCGGCACCACCTCGTCTGACTAGGTGGGTGCATTGAAAAATAAAAGTGATTTACTCTACCATATGCTCATGTCACAAGAAAAATATGGTAACAAAATAAAGCAATAAACTTACAGTCTGAAAACAACGTTATATTAAATGCACAGGCGGTTTGAAAGTCCGCATTTATTATGACAAACGCAGATAAAACAAAAAATATTCAATGGCGACACATGTTGCAACTAATTTAAAATTATTTGTAACTGACTTCCATCCTGTGTAACTTTTACGAAATTTCCATTGCGGGAAAATATGATTTTTCTCTAAATCTAGTTTCAATACGTTTCTCTTGGGTATATAGCGTGCACGATACATACAAATCAGACCTTTGTAGGCCCATATGGCAAGCTTACCGCCAATGGATTTTTCTGATTTTGCAGAAGGCAATAGCTTTGCACGTCCCTACTTACAACAGGTGTCAAAATTGTGTCGCCACTGCCTTTTAAACTTGCTCTAAAAATAAAAGAGACATATTTGCATGGGGTCAAAACGCGGTGTAGGTTACAACATGTTCATGATTGGATTTTTCATCCAATATTTTTCCCAAGCTTTCTAGCCCTACCAGGGTTATAAGGCACCTACTTTGTTGAGTAAAATCTTCCATGTAGGGGGGGGTGGGTTATACCCGAGTGTTAGTGGGTACTGGTACTTGCTCACTCTTATAAGCACTAGACAGGAAAAACGACGGTGTAAACAAAATTAAAAATTCCAATGCTAGGATCACAAAACATGCCTTAGGTTATATTTTTCCACTAACCTCACTTTTACACAGTTTATGGAAAAAATGGCAACTTGAGCAGGTTTTTTTACATTTAAAATTCTCTAAGAAGAAATACAAAATATCACACCCAAGTACAAGCTAAAAATCCAATAACCTTTGACATTGGTGACCAGAAATTTTTTTAGTTAACAAATCCACCAGACACGCAGGATGTCCGACCCCACCCAGCACAAGATTTTCTATCTCTGTGGCTAGAAGTGGGCAAATCAATGGGAATGATGAGGCAGGTAAATTGGCCAAATTAAACTGTCCAAATGCCATTAGTTCTGGGAAAACATTCCATATATACTAACATGTCAATCATGAAGTTCCATCACTTTCTCAATATAACTAGTGTATTTTCAGACATTTTAAAGAAGTTTTTATGATGCCATGCAAGAGAGTAGTCCACCCACAAAAAAAAAATTGGTGTCCTCATGGCAGCCAGGTTAGTGGTTTGGTATAACCTTTTTAAACATGAAATTACATGTTAATTACAGAGTAAGTTTAAAAAAGGTAGGGGTGTAAACCTCTACTCCCTAATCTGTCCCTGTGTATTATGGTCCACCAATGCAATGGAATAAGGTTTCAGGGAGAGACTTTCTTGGGTTATCCAGGACAATGGTGTGAAATCAAACCATTTTTAAATCTTATGTTATATAACTTTACAGACAGAAATGATTGTATGGAGGTTGAGAGAGATCCAAAGGAGAGGAAGATACAAGAAAAGCAGAGCACAGGATGAGACCTCATATCAAAGTGCAGTAAGACAGAGATGACTCTAAAGGAAAACTGGCTGAACACAAGCCGAGGTAAGACACCAAAAAACACTAAGTGGAAAAACATGTTAGTGGTATGATGGGTGCTGTACGTTATTAAAAATGTTTAACCTAATTCTTCACATGGCTGTCCTCGCCCCAAAATTACACTCTTCACAACTTATTTGATCCATGGCAAGAGTCAATCCCTTTCAAAGTTTGCTAGTAACATTTTTTTTAAATTTTGGCCTTAGGGTCAGGGTTTTGTTAGTGTTAAAGCGGACTGCACATTTTCGAAAAATATGAATTTATTCAATTTGCTCGCAAATGATCGTCTAGGCCATTGGAGAATAGAGATATATTTTACACATAAAATTAACAACCCAAACCAAATAGGGACATTAATAAGAGGCTAAAGACATCCAGTACTTTGTAGGCGACTTTTAAGTTTGCCGCAACTTTTAATCAACAAATTTGTCTAAAGACTATCATAGACTCGTACTCATGAATTAAAACCACAAAGGTCACGGACCAGTCAAACCAGGTTGAATGCCATGGAATCAAATCTGAGCCGTGTTTTCTTGTGTTACATAGCATTTCCGCGTCGTCTGCGAATTAATGTCGATGAATTTGAAAGCAGATGGAATTTCAGGTGAGGCCCGGTGCGTAAAGGTTTAAAAGCTTTACACCATGCAAAAATATCCATAAATAAAAAGACTTAGTTACTGGAACTTTTTCCGATCAGTGTCTTCAATGGGCAAAACAACATCAATCAAATCAATAAGGTTCCGGAACTAAATTTTATTGATTGTGAACAGTGCATAAACTATTTCCTATGTGGCTCTGATTGAACAGTGCCATAACTATTCTATGTGGCTCTGATTTGGAACAGGAAACTATCCCCTGTGGCTATAGCAAGGCAGTTGTAAAAATAACATATTACTCCTCTGTACGTTCTCGCAAAAGACTACCAGTACCAGAAGGTTCACAGTTTTTTCCCTTTAAAAATCTAAGGATTATGCATTCTCATGGCCACAACACATGTGGCCAATGTGTTGTGCACGTGGGCAAGGCACTACCTCACTGACCTTTGTCAACCCAAAGCGATATTAGGGGCAGCTGTGGGGGGGGAATATTACACAAACTAAAATGCTGAGGATTGTGCGCTGACCACTGTGACAAAGTTGAAAGCGAATGATGGTGTGCGATTTCTGAGGCAGCTATAATAGCGCAATGGCGCTGTGCCTTGATGATGAAAACGCACTTTCTAAAGCAGTATATTAATTATTTTATTTATATTCAGAATCGTCTAGTCTGGGTCAATGGTTTCTCAAAAGTTAAGACTTATATGCTTGTAAACTTTAAAGGGCCATGGTGCCATCAACTAATAGCGGAAGATACACACGTTTGATATAGTGGTATATGCTATCAACATATGGTATATTGCTACAAACCAAATGGTATATTGCTATCAACCAAATGGCATATTGCGATCAACCAATGGTATTTTATCGTGTATCAACCAAAATGGTTATATGCTATCAACAAATGGTATGTTGCTATCTATGAAGATAGCATATCTTATTACATAGTGGTATATTGCTATTTACTGAAGATAGCATGTATTAAATAGTGGTATATTGCTATTACGGAAGATACCATGTATTATATAGTGTTATATTGCTATATACGAAAGATAGAAGTCATTAAAATCGTGGTATATTGATATCTACGAAGATCGCATGTATTATATATGGTATATTGCTTCTTATGAAGGATAGATGTATTAAATAGTGGTATATGCTATCTACGAAATAGCAGTATAAATAGTGGTATATTGCTATCTACTGAAGATGAGTGTATTATATGTGTAATGCTATCGACATAAAGATAGCATGTATTATTATAGTGGTTTATTGCTATCCTACTGAAGAAGAGCATGTATTAAATAGTGGTATATAAATGTAACTATGAGATGCATGTATTATATACTATATTGCATCTATGATGATAGTATACAAATATTGACTGCTATGGGGAGCATGGTTGAACGATAGCCCCAAGGTGATCTCGAAAACCATACTATGCCACGAGGAGTAAGCCGAGGGGGCAAGTATGGTTTCGAGATCACCGAGGGCCTATAGTTGCAACTATGCTCCGAATAAAAAAAGCAGTCAATATTTGTTTTATATAACCACATATATAGATTTGTCATATGAAGAACATTCGAAGCCAGGATGCTAACACAGGCCTATATCATGGGTAGGCCATGTCATGGCGTTGGAGTTGTGCATGGTTTAACAATTTGTGTAACTTAGGGTCCAAACTTGTGAAGAAGAAGAATTAGCAATCAACCGTTCTTGTATGAGGAAGTGATGTTGAGTCCAAAAACAGATCGCTTGTAATCAACCTTTCTTGCCATTTTTTTGTCGGCAAGTTGCGTACAATTTTCCTTGCAGCTACAATTCGGCAATTACACGGCCTGAAGATGGCGTCATCAGGTCAAATATATCCGAATATCTTCATGGTGTATTGTACCTGCCGTTTGGTATTAAGCCCTATGAGCTGCATCTCTGATTCCTTAGCTCTTCATCTACAAATCAAAGATGAATACGCTTGCGATTCAGTTCATTCCCTGGCTCTTGTTTGTATCAGACTTTACTACAGCACAGACTCCCCACCGTAAGAGTAAACAAAATACGGTCTGCTTATATTCATCGCTTACACCAGCTTCAATAGACACTCATAATACGGATGAAAAAGTCCGTAGACAGTTCTTTTCACTTGGGAAAGAGGTTGTCCCGGGCATATTTAGAACTATGCCCGCTCTTCCAGGGCACAGTTCATTTTTGGTTCAATTCTTGAAGGCTGTTGAATTTATGCCTCCACTTTTAACCATCAGATGACAGGGAATTACTATGAGTATATAACATGCATTATATAGTGGTATATTGTGCTGTCTACTGAAGATGCATGTATTATATAGTGGTATAGTGCTAACTTCTGAAGATAGCAGGTAGTTAAATAGTGGTATATTGCTTTGTTACTGAAGATAGCATGTATATATAGTGGTATCTTGCTATTACTGAGATAGTCTTAAAAGTGTATTATTGGATTACTGACGATAGCATGTATTAAATAGTGGTATGGCTTAACTGAAGATGCTATCTACTGAAGATTAGCATATCACAGTGTAATTTGTCATAAATAATTCATTGTGTTGTACAGCTAGCAAGCCAATCAACAAAAGCCGTAGTAGAGCAGACACGCCCCCCTTTGAATACATTGTACTTTATTTCAGAATATATTAAGCCTAATTGGAAACCAAAATTTATGAAAAAGTGTGACTTTTATTGAACACTTTACTTTGTTCTTGGATTGGAATAGTTGTACTACATAGAAGTACTATTCATATATGCAGACCCTCTCCTGGTTAGGCTGTCTTCCTAGACAAAAGACACTTCCCTTTGTGTCTATATGCAGAAAAAGATATGAATAGGCCATGTTTAAAAAGCGTGGGCCACAGTAATTGATTTGTATTACCCGGTACTCATAAGGTGAATTGACCTATGCTGTCTAATTTATGTGTATGCTTTTTAAGAAAAGAATAACATTTATAATTCAATAGCTATAATTCTGGATTGTGAAAAAAACTGTTAGGCCTTCAATAAATATTCAAGTTACTAGTATCACAAATATCAAGAAATTTTGAATAGTGGTATTATTATATCTACTAAAGATAGCAGGTATTATAGTGGGATATAATATCTACTGAAGATAGCATGTATTATATAGTGATATATTGCTATCTACTGAAGATAGCAAAGATTATATAGGGTAATTGCTATCTACTGAAGATAGCATGTCTTAAAGAGTGAGTCTAGTGTTATAACTACGAAGATAGCCATATACATAGTGGTATATTTGCTATCTACTGAAGATAGCATGTATTAAATAGTGGTATAGTGCGTCTACTGAATATCATGTATTAGATAGTGGTATATTGCTATCTACCGACGATAGCATGGTATATTAAATAGTGGTTTATAGTGATTAAGGTGCATTCTACTGAAGTAGCATTATCACAGGTAATCTGTCAATAAATAATCATTTTGTTGTACAGCTAGCCCAGACAATCAACAAGCCGTAGAGCAGACACACACCCATTGAATACCATTGTACTTCCATTTTCAAGCATGATATAAAGCCTACTTGGAAACCAAATTTTGAAAGTGTTGAATTTTATTGAAAACACTTTTACTTTTTCTGGATGGGGACGAGTTGTATACATAGTAGTATACTGTTCATTTATGCCGTCCCATCTCCTGTTAGGCCGTTTCCTCGGACCAAAAAATATCACCTTCGTTTGTGTTATATATGAGAGAAGTACATAGGCATATTTAAACAGCGTGGCACAGTATTGATGTAGTAACCGGGGTACTCCTAAGGTTCACGGAGGGTGAAAGTGAACCTGCTTTTGTGTCTTTTATAATATATTTAATATTTATGCTTGTGAAAAAAATGCTATAGGCCTTCAATAAATATTCATAGTACTGTTAGTGATTACAAATATCAAGCAAATTTGATATTTGTGGTCTATTGATATCTACTAAAAGATAGCATGTATTATATAGGTCTATATTAATATTCTACTGAAGATAGTTATGCTATTATACCATTAATTGTTTGTAATGTATGTAATATCCATTAAAATGGTTATATTGCTATTTTCCTGAAGATAGCATGTATATACAGTTGTAATTGCTATCTACTGAAGATGCACTATAATTATAGTAGTGGTATATTGCTATTTACTGAAGATCGCATGTACTTATATAGTGGTATATTGCAATTAATGACGAAGAAAGCATGTATTATATAGTTGGTTATTATTGCTATCTACTGAAAGATGCATGTATATATAGTGGTATATTGCTTATCTATTAGAAAATAGCATGATTTACAAGTGTGGTCTATTGCTATCTTAATGAGGATAGCATATACTATATAGTGGTATATTGCTATTTTACTGAGCTAGCAGGTATTATCTATAGTGAGTGGTATATTGCAATTTACTGAAAGCAAGGTAGGTATTTGAAAAACTGATACAAACCAAAACACATATTTAATTTGTAGTGTACAAACTCCCAAAACAAGACTGTCCAAAAGCTGAAGTATACTTTAAGCAAGTAACAAATGATTTGGTTTTGCCATGTTTTGTCAATCACTTAACTTTCTGCTATATTCTAATGCATTTTACAGAATAAAGCTTTAATAGACCAACTCCAGCAAGCCAAGGATGACCTAGCAGATAGGACGAGAAGCAAGGCAGCAATAATGTGGAAACACACGGAGGCCATACAAAGACTGAAGGTAAATATCTACACAGTAACATGGTATAAGCAGAACACAATTTAATTTGAACTCGAATGATGCGTGGGAGGTATACACAACTGTGTTTGTCCTAATCCATTTCTGTTTCCCTCTCACACCCCCCCCCCCCCCCCCCCAAATTATCTAAGCGTATAGTTTAGTGGAAATTTCATAGTCAAATTTTCATCATTGTGCATTTGAACAATTGTGTAAAATGCTTCAATTTGGGTCTAACTATCCAGCAGCCATTGAATTATTATCGGGGAACCCTGACACTTACTTATTCTAATACAAATTTCCTTCTTTGTGGAGCACATAAGAGAATTGAAGCTTTTATTTACCAAGTCAGTATATTTCCCCACTTGCCAATTACCAATGCAACTGTGCACAAATCTGCAATTTTTTAAAATGGGGGGAGGGGACACTCTTAAAAAAATGTGCTTTTTTATTTTACCTTCTAGTAGCAAGAGAAAAACATTGAGTTGAAATAAGACCCATAACCAAGAATTTTTAGGAGGGGGAGTACATTTTTTCAAAAGGGGACCTTTTTCCCAACTTCACTCCCTCCCCAAAGGGGGTTGGGCAAAATTTGGCAAAAGAGGACTTGTTTATCAATATTTTAAATTTTTTGGCCTTTTGGAGCAATTTTTACGTTTTTTTTGGGGGGGGGGCTTTTTGGAATTTGAGTACATCCACCCCCTCGCCCCACTGGTTATGGGCCCGGATGATATTGAAGTACAGGTTTTATCAATTAATTGCAAGAAAGATAGTCACAATAAATAAATATGAGGTGATTTGCTTTTTGTAGTCCTGCCCCATAAGTTGCAGATAATATTTGCAACCTGCTTGGTATATTCATCTCTCACTAGTACTAGTGTACTTTTCAAATTAACAGTTTGTACAGTGTAGTATTCCACCTGCTCTTTAAAAGCCATTATGTAAACAAAGAGGTTGGCAGTACTTTTTCTTGTTAAAAGCTCTGGCTGAATAGAAGCAAATCTAATAATTTGTATAAAAGGTAGGGAAAGAGTGAGTGTATTGAATTAGTACTACAAGATATAGTGCCTGTGTGCTTATAGATGTCAATTTGGCTGAGTGTTGATTTGGTGTTAGTACACAAATAAGTTGAAGAATTTGCTTTGTAGCTATACATTTGTTTTGTACTACTCTACAAATTCACCAAATTTTAAACCTCAAAGTGCCTTAAAGAAACATGAGGACATTTTCAGAAAGAAGCACCCCCAATTTTTTTTCAAACCCTGTTTTTTTGCATATTTGAAATGCTTACCAATGTATTAGATCACACCTGAAGTGAATAAGCCGAATACGCCATCTTTATGTAATAAGATCATGATTCAGTATTTTCAGTCATGCACAACAAAAATTCAAAGCATGGTTTCTATAGGGATGGTTATGATAGCAGGCAAGTTCAAAATAAGGTTCAGCGGTTTTCTTTTGTACTCGTTTGTCCAATACACTTCCGAAACATTCTCGGTAGGTGGTTTACAATGATTCAGTGCAATTTGAGAAAAATTTGTATCCTCAAAAAAATCACCTCCTGTCACTTTAATTAGTAAAATGGTAAATTATTATGACGTATTTGCAAAACATTAAATTGTCGGCATCATATATTTGTCGAAAATCAATTCTGCGCAGGCCCATAGAATCGTATCTGCATTTGTAATTATTAGCTGTTTCACATATTACGTATTTGTGTGACATATTTTTCAGTTCAGTAAAATTGCTATTTTGTCCTTTTCACAGATTGATGCATTTGCACAAATGCATCACATAATGACTTATTTTTGCAATGTGATTGTTATATTTATACATTGCAATTGCTATTTTGTCATTTTCACATAGTGGTGTATATTTGTTAACATCATTTTTTTTACATATCTAAATAAATTGGAAGTTGATTAGTTTAACACATTTGATTTTTTTTAACTTAACTTATTTTGGCAATTTTCCACTAGGTTTTAAAGGTCCATGGCCCGATCGCTAATAGCCTCGTCCCCAGAAGCCCCAGTTTTACCGGAAGTGGTCAACATTCTGGTATCAGAAGAAAGCTACTATTTTTCTCATTTACCCTGTGAAATCTTAGAGCCAAAAGATGTTTGGCTTGGAAGTTATGAGCGAAAATGTGCCCCATTTTTGGTCGACCAATATTAATTTTACACAGTACTCTATGGGGCTTACAAAATCACGTTTTTAGCTCTCGCATCAAAACGGATTGAAATATCGGCGCGAAATTTTACAGATGTGGGTTTTGGAGTGAAGGCCAATCTTTCAAGACGAAAACTTCATATCCTTAAATCGGGCCATCCCCCTTTAATTGAAATATGTTTTAATTAACAGTATGGACCAAATTGAAATCGCAAAATCTTCAAAGCCATTTTTCTCAAGTGCATATTTTGCAAATACGTCAGTGTGTGATGTGGCCAACAATTTAGTTACTGGTATTTAGTTTTATAGTTGGCACTTTTCATTATAAGAGAGTTCTATTATGAACTGACAAAACTGAAGCAATTATAAGGCTAAAATTAAAATGCTTCACTTGCCTCACAAGGACAAAAAATGTGATCCATCCGATTTTCTTCTTTTCTCTCTTTGTTTAGTCTGAGCTGAATGATTCCAAGATGATGCTCAAGAAAGCAGAAGCCCAGTTGCAGGAGGAGCTCCATCAGAGGAAAGACACAGCTGAGCACATAGCAAGGCTGAACAGTCAAATACACACACTAGAGACACAGAAACAAAATGCACCAGAACTCAACAGGAAGGTCAGTTACATGGGATCAATGGGATCAGAGGAGGTTTTATATCAATCCCATGATGCATTGGGTAAAATTGGGTAAAATGCCAAAAATAGGCTGAAAATACAATAAAAAGCTGAAATTTGGTACATTTTTTCCTTTGGAAAAATGAGAAAATCAACTGAAAAGAGAAACTCTCACACCTCTGCCTTAGATAAGGTCAAATAAACAAAATGCACCAGAACTCAACAGGAAGGTCAGTTATATTGGATCAGAGGGGGTGTTACATCAATCCCAAGATGCATTATGATTAGGAAATAATGGAAATTGTAACTGATAAGGTAAAATACACACACTAGAGACACAGAAACAAAATGCACCAGAACTCAGCCGGAAGGTCAGTTACGCGGATTTGGATCAGAGGAGGTGTTACATTAATCACATGATGCATTATGATTAGGAAGTTGTACTTAGATAAAGTCAAATATACACGCTATACAGACACAGAAACAAAATGCACCGGAACTCAGCAGGAATGTCAGTTACATGGATTGGGATCAGGGGAGGTGTTACACTCCTTACAAAAAGTTTTCACGGTCGGGGTGACAACTATAAATAGATATAAATAGTCATCAATCATGCCACGGTCTATCCAATTAGTTATGCTAATCACTATTATGCGCATGCCCAATATTAGCTTACAACGCAATGATGCAGTCACTAGGCAATATTTTTCACAGTGTGGTCTTTTTCAAAGGTCTCCAGAACATTCAAAACTACGGATGCAAAGTGGTTTAATTTGAGTGTGCAATTGAAGAGGTAGTGAATTAATGAATGAAAGATCCGATCTATCGAGGTTGATTTTATGAATAAACATTTAATGCGACAGCATGAGGCTCCACCTTGACAAGTAAACATGCATTTTTCCCTGTGTGTAAACCGTAGAAAATTGTAAGTTCGAGTTAACTGAAAGCCACAAATGAACGAATAAGAATGGTTTTTTTTTTTTTTTTTTTTTTTTTTTTTTTTTTTTTTTTTTTTTTTTTTTTTTTTTTTTTTTTTTTTTTTTAGGAAATATTATTTGCATTTCATGTAAGTAAATTATTACCCTTAGGTTGAATAATTCAAATTCGAGCCGGTAGAGAGCACTGATGTGAGAAAGCTATTAATGCATAGACAATACGTAGGACGTTGTGTACAGTAGCTGTGTACATCCGTGTTTGTGTGAATGGAAGATGTCCGATCAATAATTGTAATGTCCAATGGCAGGTCTTTGGGTGAAATGTTCCTAAAAATGGTCTAATTTGGTGTGACCTGAAAAATTGGGGGGAGGGAGTACTGAAATACAACATGTGGCACATGCTTAATAACACCAAAGAGTTCTCCAAAAATATTTTTCAAATGGGGGGGGGGGAATAATAGAATTCAGTGAATCTCAGGAAAAAATAGGATTGGGGATTAAAGGCAGTTGCAAAGTGGGGAGGTTAATGAAGCCACACATCTCTGTCATCCATTTTCACCGAGTTCCTCCCACAGGACTGTAACATTTAGCGAACCTTTTATGAAATCTCAACTATAAAAAGTGCTTGACAGCCATTGTTGTCATCATCTGTATCAACTTTGATTAAGAAATTGAACCCAGGGAGGATGGCTGTCAGTGTAATGGATGGGCAGTTTAATTAAAGTCAAGCAAACAACTTTGTATGTCACAACGTCAAGAGATTTGATACTGAGATGACGTGACATACTGCACTCTCATTGATGGAAGGCATGCTGGATTGAGTTCAGCATCAATAGATGATCATAGACGTGAATGAAACCTAGGCTGATGGTGGCCATTTGCGATTTTCAGGTTTCCATGGAGATATAGATAGTTGATGATGGTTGTAATATAAGAGAAGAGAATTCATCAGACCCAAGAGAGTAAGTGTATTGGAGGAAAGTGACATGTGATGCAATTATTGAGAAATAAAAGTAAATAGCTGGTTTAATAGAACAGCCCTAAAGAGAGACACAGGAATATAGTGTTGGGTATTCTAATGAGTTTTACTGATCAAATTTGGAACTGGAAAATTGATAAAAATCACCTACTCACACACTATAACTACACAACAACAATAACTATAGCCAAATCCACATCCATGTACACTAACGCTCAACACGCAATAGCAATGGTATGCAGGTTTAATGGCAACACATTGGCAGGGGAGTTTCCGTAACTTGACCCACACTGTTAAAAATGTTCCTAATTTTACCAGACTTTACCTTTTAAATTACGGTAAACCACAATTATTGAATAATCTTCACGCTTTATTACATATACCTAACATAAAATTACAATTTGGAAGCAGAAAAATGTAAATAAACAGTGGCTAAAAAATAATACTACACATTTTGAAAAAAGGTAGTATTTATACGTTGACCGTGATTATATTTTCCGTAATATTACGTTCTTTTGTAGCTTACTTGTTTTAATGTAAGAATACGAATATGAAAATCGTTTTACCTATAAAATGTGTTAAATAACGTCGTAAGTAACGTCATTAAAAAAAATGCAAAATCTTATTTTCCCTATCATTTTTAAAAATAGTTTTAAAAACTCTTTTCCTCTTTTTTGTATTATATTTAGTTTAATTTGAAAAAAAAGTAGTACACACGCTTATATATATTTAATTTTAGCATCTGCTATCAGTAATGTCATGTAGTGTAATGGATAAGGTTTAGGACTTGTAATCTTAAGGTCCGGGTTCGAATCTATGTAAGGTGCATGTGTTAAGTTTCTTCATATGATGATTACTTGGTGACAATAGAATGTGTACATTACCATATAAAACAAGTACTTAAACTGGTTTAAATCTTTATTTCTTCACGTTTTCGCTTTGTTTATTGCCTTTTTTTCTCAAAATTGTTTGCCTGAAATATAACTTTTTTTACAACCACGTGGTAACGTAAATACAACGTTTGTATGATGCCATAGCTACAATGTTAAAATTTGGTTAGAGGATTGTAATAACGTTTTAATTCTTAATATTGTTTAAACAAGTCAAAGACCAACAACAACGTCGAAGCTGAGATTTTACGCCGTTATTTTACATTCCATGCAATGGTTTCGTATTTTTTCGGCTCCAGTTATTTTACGTTCTGCACGTAGTGAGTCCCAGCTGCCAGTCAAATGCCTGTTTTTTTACAAGTTTATTTTTAACAGTGCATCTGACACACTTTTTTCGGTAGACGTTTCATATAGAAGTCCCATTGATGCAAATGAGGTATTACAATTGATTCCGTCATGCGGTGTATAACCTTGTGCAGTAGTGCTTGATGGAATGAATGGCAATAACTCATTTGCATCAATGGGACTTCTATATGAAACATCTACCCTTTTTTCTGACACACTAATGAATTCGGAAACCCTTCACTGAATAAAGCACAGATTTATTCTGTTAAGGTTTCCAAATTCATAAGTGTGTCAGAAAAAAAGTGTGTCAGGTGGGTCAGGTTACAGAAACTCCCTATTGGCAGTGCACCTTACAAAACATGCGCCATAGGCATGCCAGGTGGAATGGATTAAGACTGGGATGTCATTTGTACCAAACTCTCACCAAAGTAGATTCTTCCCACTTTGTCTGGAATTGTAAAAAAAGCCCACAACTTCAGCATTCATAATTGTTTTCAATATTAACTCCCTCTAAATGCACACAAAGAGTGACATTCATTCTAAAAGAGTTACAACCAGGCGAACTAATAAAAAATGAGTTTCACACCTTTTGAAGAGTACTTTTGGGTCCAAATTTCTCTTTGATAATTAACAATTTGTAAAGTTTTGTCATTTAGTAAATTAGACTCAAAATATTCTTTGAAGGTGTGAAATTTTCACTCTTTTCAGAGCGGACCCTGTAGTCACTCTTTTAGGGTGCATTCACTCTTGCATTTATAAAATTACTGGTTGAGAATTATATTTATTGTGTCTAAACAGTGCTTTACATAAAAAATTCTTTTGGCATATTGTATCTTTTGTTCTCATATAAACCTATCTGGCGAGTCAGGTTAAGTTTCTCACCACAACTTTAGATGATTAGCAGATAGAGCACTCTATAAAACTAAGCCGCAGTCGAGCAGAAGCTAATTCCGAAAATAATACCTCAAGGTACAGTATTATTTTTTTTAAAACCGTCTACACTCATAGGATATTTGTTTTTTCCAGTGCTACAAGTGTGGGTTTACAAATTTATTTTGAAAAACCGTGAGGTTCTTCATAAATTGCAATATAGCAGGAAGTCTTTATAATTAAAATTGAAGGATTTCCAATTTAAGGTGCTGTTAAATCCCACTATCAATCTTTTTTCTTTAGGATGTCATTTTTTAGATTCCGACAATTGAGCCGGCGACTAGCAGAAGCGGGCGCTCTACCACTGAACTGCGTGTCTGAGAAGACGCGATGATTTATGCTCCGGCATCACGCGGTCCCAGCCATATCGATTGTCCAGTTGCCCTCCTATTGACTTTTCGTGGACAGATCCTTCTTGTCGTCGTATCCCTTGCTAGGTTACGTCAAGCCCCCGATAAAAACTAAGACATGAACAACTTTTAAATATGGGCAATTTTTTGTGCTAAGGTATGGGACCTAACATTTATGTCATCATGCATAGTAGAAAATGACAGTTTTGAAAGGGAACTTTTTATCGATTTAATGGATGTTTTCATGAAAGAATGGTGATATTATTTGGTTAACACATTCAACTGAGAGCGGCATCAGTGGGTATTTTTTTAATTTTTTTTTGAAAAAAATGACTGTGGCATAAATCATTGGGATTAGCACACTTAGGGCACTCAAAGTAAACAACCTTCAGATTTTTCAGGTTTCTGTGGGTGGCGTGCAGAAGAGACATGCCTAACTTTCCACATCTTGCTTGGGTGGAAAAGTTAGGCATTATGTCTCTTAGCCATATCTACACCCACAAAAAAAAAAAAAAAAAAAAAAAAAAAACATAAACCTGAAACAAAGTTTATCTTATGTTTTTTCAGATATCCATTACCTCTATAACTAAAATGTTGCTTATTATTATATTTGTTAGTATTTTGCTAAAACGATAGGAGCCTACGGAGAGTAGGGCAAGAAGATGCACGGGGAGAAAGAGAGTATGGGGAGGAAGAACAGAGAATAATGCCGAATTGATGGGAGGAGAATGGATTAACAACCCCAATTATGGAATGTTAATAAAGATAATGAATAGTACAGTAAACTGGAATAACATTTTTTACAATATTTGGCATACTTTAAGATTTTTTTTATCTGCCAGTGTTACTATCCCACACTTCTAGTAACAAGCCTAATGTTTATTTAACAATTCAACATCATAAGAATAACCTTATGAACATAATCCTTATCCCTCTATTTTAGTATTAGGCCCCAGTGCAACGTCTTCTCGGTATGGCCAACCACTTTACCCTACAAAAAACTTAAGTTACCAGAATTGGTCTCCCAAGAATGGGGCATGCAATTGCGGTTCAGATATGCAGTAACGAACAGCTAGCCAGAAAATACCCTAGAAAACTGTTTGAGACCAATTTTGTGAAATACGGGGAGATTTTGCACATTACCTTAGTATAATTCCACCCTGTAAACGTGTATTCTCAGGAAATTTATAGGGTTAAAGAAAGGCCTACCAGAGGAAATCCAAGAGAGAACAAGACAGGAACCGGACCCACTCACAGACATCACGTCTTTAGCAGCTGAACTGAGACTAGTGAAGAGACTCAAGATTGGTAGCGGCACACAGACAGAGTGAGAGTCCTGTGACATATGGGGGATGGAGTCGTGATTCAAGACCAGAACTAAGAAGTGCGCATTCACAACTATTTCCACTTAAAGTGGTTTACAGCCATCAAAGAATTTGAGGCAAAAAATGGGTTTTGGTGGAATATATATCTTTGCTCAGGCACTTAAGACCCTCACTTGATTACATAAAACACATTTTTAACTCATTTTTGTTTTTTGTAAAAAAAAACGATTTTGCGTTTTGAGCAAGTTAAACTTTCCTGCAATTTGCAACTCTCTAAAATCCTTTGACCTTATTTTTAATTAAGAAGACTGGTTTAGCGGGACAAAACTTTATTTCTGGATTTGAAAATAGTCTTTTAGACTTAAACATAAGTCTCTCCTTGCTTTTTTAAGTCATTTTTAGATTGTTTGTAAATCTTAAAGGATTATTTTAAAATAGTCTTTTACAGACTTATAATTTTAATCAGAAGAAAAAGTTTTGTCCCGTAACAAGTCTCTAGATTAAAAATAAGTCAAAGGATTTTAGAGAGTGAAGGTACAACATTCAATGTGTATTTCTAAAGTATATAGAATATATTTCTGCTCATTATTTCTTGGACATAACACGTGCGCTT
This sequence comes from Ophioderma brevispina, assembly GCA_023653785.1. NCBI lineage: Eukaryota > Metazoa > Echinodermata > Ophiuroidea > Amphilepidida > Ophiodermatidae > Ophioderma > Ophioderma brevispina. The sequence goes on from JAMKCH010026437.1 coordinate 104,490, forward strand.
GATCGTGTGTGTACAGCATAACTTATCACCGTGTGAAAAAGCTAGGCTCGAATGACCTCCTTCATATAGAAAATCATGGATTTGTATGAATTCTGGATCCAGACTTTTTGTTATACACAGTATTTCTAGGGTTACTGTTACACTAAATTAAATGTTTACTGTATGAACACAAAAAATCAAACTCTCAAAAACAAAAAAAAAACAATATAGCATTTTGGTGCCTCTCTTTCTTTCAAGTTACTATTTGTAATTAATATACAAATAATTATATTTTGAAATCTCTGAGTCAGCCTTTCAACTAAACCACACTTCCAAAATCAAAGTACAGCTATAATCCTTCACCTTGAGTGACAACAGATGTGCTACAGATACAGCATAATCTGTCGGGCAAACCAGAAATTAGATTGCCTGTCAATCCCCAAGAGAGGGGTACGTTGTCTTTACTTCAAATTAATATGTATATCCCCATGAGAAGCCAAACAAAATAAATTTTGTGGTTATGGTACATATTATAATCTTATTTATTATACAGTTGTCACTACATTAATAAGTTTTGATGATTTCATTCATTCTGAGAGGTTTGTATGCTTGAGCCAGGAAAATCAATCAACTTTTAACCTGGCTTACTTGAGGTCAACATACTTGCCATGGCCTCACCCGCTAGTAAGTTTGAAAATTGACTTTATTCTTATTAAATATGGGAACCACTAACATAAACAGTGTACAATAGGGTAACATGCAGTGTTGTAGTTGCGTATAAACAGAGTGATGGTGGTTTAAATGTATTCAGAATATGTTGTCTGTGGTTGCATGATTTTTGCCATGGGATTTCATTAGCAATTTTGCCAATGGCTTTCATCTACAATGAGATGAAATTAGGTAATGCAAAAGTTTCATATACACTTAGACCTTTACTAATTATAACAATACTTTGTAACTTTACTGATAATTTACCATATCATGTTGTTTTAAGGTTAGTAAATTTAAAATTTGATTTTTGAAACATAAGCGGGTTCTATTTAATCAAATATTTATGATTTTGATACGAGAGGCGGTGTTTTTTACACACAAAAATAAAAAGGGTGTTTTCAATCTTACAAGGGGGTACCCAAAAGATTGGCGAATAACGGAATGTGGATGGTGTAACCAGGAGTTCTCTTAGGAGATAATGTACCCAAAATTGCTCAGAAAATGGAGTATAATATGGATTCCATAAGTCTTGATCTACAAAAACTTACAGTTACTTTAAAAACAGCACCAGAAGTCCCTTCAAGACATCTACAGCCATTGAGATAAAGGAGGCCAGGATAGAAACCAGCAGATGCACAGATGCAGCTTACTTCCAGACGGTGATACTCTACTTATGGATGCAGAGCGAGGATCCATTAAGATCTGAAAGAGACAAGAGAAAGCTGAAAAACCATTTGAAAACTTGCCCCAACAATTTTAAGGTTAGTATGTTTAGCAATGGAAATGCTTGTACATTGTGAAACATCTAAGACCATGAACAAAAAGTCAGGGGGATACATGTGGGTCAGTGGTAAAAGCTCCCGATTCGCCACCCAAAGGTTGTGAGTTTGAGCCCCCGCTGTGGGCCAATGTGTTTCGCCCTTGAGTAGGCGCTTTACCTCATACTCCTCTCTACCCAGGTGCATAAATGGGTACAGCATTATTCAATGTTGGAAGGTAACAGAATCGCTGCAGAGGAGTGTAGCGATCCCCCACGACAGAGGCACGTTAACGAAGTATAATTGTAAGACTTTGTTTGTTAAAATTAGACAACAAGTAAACTAGACATGCAAGCCTGAGGGAATAAAGCAAAACATAAGAAATGGAGTCATACAAGTACACCTCAGTTAGCGTGTGCGCACATGTGTCACACCACAAAACTACAACAACACCAGGAAATGTTTTGTGGAGAGGACGCTATTTCATTTTCACTTACTTAAAGGAATGATTAGTGCAAAGTGATACTTGAAGGATGAGAGTGCCAGGAACCGACGAGGAGAGACTTGGGCTGGATGGCAGAAAATGACACCCCTGCAATCATCAGCCCACCTGTAAGCATTGTAAATATTCTAAAGCTATGATACCACGTACAAAGTACACTGCTCTTACTGAAACAAAACAACTCAGTGAACCATTACTTCTTGAAACAAAAGGAAATGCACACTTCTTAAAGCAATAATAGTTAATTTTTAGAGACCTCAATTTTAAATTGTGAGATTTATGTACAGTTGTGTTGTTAATGTATAGTAAAATATTACCTGTGAAGTGGTAAGACTCAAAAGTGTGCATGTGTCATAAAAATGGATTTTGCAATTAGATTAGGGGATCCTAATAATACAGCACTGAAAACATGAAACTTCTTTCTCTCCATTATGAAATAGCAACAATCTCAAAAATGATCATAACTGATTACCTGAACCAAACAGAGATATGATTGAGTGTTGACAAAGCATGGTGCTATATCCTGGCTATTTCATATTGGAATGGTGTGCCAGCAGCTTGTAGAATTATTATCGGGGGATCCCGATATTGTAATATAATATTGGAGGGATGAGGTGATAACAGAAAATATCGCCGAGCCTAGATCAAATACGGGCGAGTCGAAGACGAGCCTGATATGTTCTTGGCGAGAGGGCGATATTTTCTGTTAGCAGCCAAAACAAAAGACATTCAATTCTATTATATTATGCAGGGAAGAAGCGGACTTGACAAAAATAGTTTAAAATGGCTTCAAAACTAATAAAAAGGGGGGTATTGCTTGACGGTTGTATGAACGAAAAGCCAATATTTTGGTATTGTGCAGTGTTGGGCGGTAGACGCGAATCGCCTTGTGGTATTGCACCACGAGCATAAGAATAATTATTCCAATACAAAAAATTCCCTTCTTAGTGCCGACAATAAACTGATAATGAGTTGATTAATTAAGTTGAGCTTACTATTCACAGGTATAGTTTACATCCAATACAATGCACTGTTCAGGCTAATTACAGTGCAAAAATCCCAAAATGTTTACATAATTGGGGGGGCACTTTTAAACATGTGCTTATTAGTTGCGTTATAACCTTTTATCATGTCCAAATGGCATGAGATTCAAGGTTCCTCAAAAGGTTGGGTCACTCATACTGAACCACTATGCCACAAGCCAATTGGCCTAATTTATAGACCAAAATTATAGTTAACAAGAAACTATAGTGCAGTCTAAGAAATATTTAAAATTTCAAGAAAGAGGAAGATGTTTGTAACTTAAAATAAAGGTTGATCTTTGGTAGGCGTATGATAGTCGATGTTATGTTTCCTATAACCCCCGCGGTTTATGATTTTTACCCGCATTGAGATGCTTGAAATGCCCTAAAAAAGGTCAGTATTTTGAATATTTACAGAAAAATATCAGGTTCTTCTGGTGATCACATCTTGTGATTGTGATTTTTAGTAAATTTTAAATCATTTTTAAATGTAGGTGGTGGTTTAACACAAATTGTAGTCTATTAGAGCATGCCGAAAGTTGTGAAATGGCTGTTTCTTCTTCTCACAATTACGAATATTGAATAAATGGAATAGCAGCTGCAATATTCTGCAAATTATTCATCTTTTAATAATTGTCTTTAACACTTAGTCAAGGAACAAGCTACTACAAAGAAGATAACCTCTTGTCCCTTTTGATATTCTGTAAGTTACCAAATTGCCAGTTACCATTAATGTTGTCAAAGAGATCATATTGGTCCAGCATGACTATTTTTGATTTGATTAATACTTTGCAAATATCTATCAATCTAAATAATATAGCACCATGATTAAAAAAGTAGAGCATAATGTTATAACACAGTATAGGCACATAATATTATAAAGAATTCTCAAAGGCAAGAAGGTCCATTTTTTTGTGATTTTGTTGATAAAAGGTAAACCTTTTTTTTAGGAAAAAGTCCACTTTTTGGAGATGATATGTAATCAAGAAAGTTGAAAAAAAAGTGCCATTTTAGGGGGTTTAGGGTCCACTTTTACCAAAAAAGTCCCTTTTCTGATGTTCCCACCCCCCCCCCCCAATATATCCTGCCATACGGCGCCCTGGTATAGCAAAGTTATAAAACGTAATATCTTAAAAAGGTGCTATGAGAGATTTCAGTTCATCAATATTTTTAGTGATTAATGTATTTATTTTCATATAGATAAGACACACATAGATTCCCTACCATTTTATTTTGCAACAGAGGGAAATACTTAAATGAAACAAAGAGATTTCTATACGTTTATATTCAAAGGAAAACTTAGGCTGAATTTCGTATTTTGCTCCTATACAAAATTAAAAGAAATTTCACATTTCTGTACCAAAGAAACAGTTCTCAGCTTAAATCCTTTCAGATGGGGATATTTTTGATAGAGAGCTTTACACCAGTCAAAACTCAGAATTTTCACATTTTTGTAGACACCGGTTGTTTGAAAATCTACTCGGGGTAACCTTTAATGTTAGAAACAGTCAAGCATAATGATATGGACCAGTATAAAAGTAGCCACATTCACAAACACTGAAAAGAACCCACAAACACAGGAACATCAACAGGCCCTGACAAGATTATCCATCTATATTTCTCCAAAATGGAGGTTCTACTGATGGAGCCATCAGGCCCCAGTGGTAAATGTTTACTTAACTTCAAGGCTAAAATCCTCAAAGCACTAGTGTATATATTCGTATATTTTGCAGGCACCTGAATAAAATGTATCTACCTAAATTTATTTTCCTGCAATCACAATAAATGTTTCTGCTTGGTTCCTATCTTTGCGTTAACCAGGACAACAACACAGCTTGTGGGTACCAACATATGTTAGAACTGAAGGGGAAGCACTACAAGATACAGTGTCCTGCACTACATCTGGACAATAACCTACTGAGGGCTGAGTTAGAAAGATCACCTACACCAAAACTGAGTACACAGGTCCAAGATCCTTACAGGTAGGAAAAATACTGCACTATTGAGGAAGTGCCAAATCAAATACTGAACTCCATTTTTGGAAGTGAACTCATTTTGAACTGGAACTCATTTCGGAATTGGAACTCATTTGCTATGTTATATCCTGAACTGCTTGACTTCTTGAAGCAACTGATCATTTGGCTGGTCCACATGAAACAAGTCCGTTTGGCAGGACAAACATACCAACAGAGAGCAGGACCAGTAATTTGTCATTAATCTCCATGACTACTGATGATTAAGGACATACATTATAACTTTGGTATTTATCCCGACTACTTATTTTATATTCTTTTGTGACCACCAGCTTTGCTGTAAGGACCACATAGCATTCTGTTGTCCATTCTGGAGGGATGGTGACATGAATGTTTGCTATGCTGCTTGTCAACCAAAAAGGTCGGCCTAAAAGGTAACCTGATAGATACTGGTTTGACAGGCAGCCCATGCATTATCTTCCTATGATAAGAACTTTCAAATTCACGTTTTATTTTTATTTTATTTTTTTTGCTTTTGGTGTATAGCTGTGCTTCATTTTAAGTTAACCCAGTCACCAGGGTCACTCATCTATTAAAGCCACTAGGCCAATGATTTATTATCCGAATGAGTCAAAATACCTGAAATTTGCAGGCATAGCTACAGTGAAGGTAAGTCTGTAGAAATCTCGTTACTTCTTTCAACCGAAAAATTGACAAAAAAGGAAGAAAACGGCAGTGTTCAAAGATACGAATCTCCATTCAATTACGTGTTGTAGTAAGTGTCCGAACGGACACGAATGACTAAAATGTTCGATTTTGTCCTTATTAGGTTGCTTCTGGTCCTATCATTTGCAGGGTATGTTAGGACACCTATACTTGTTACATACAAGCAAAAATCTGATTTTTGATTATTTTTTCGATTTTTGGATTTAGCAAATCAATGATAGTGCCTTTAAATTTGTAAATTTGCTTTCAACATGCATGATAAATATAATAGTGATGGTGCTGAAAAGGTAAAAACTCCAATATTCGGGAGTCATTTTCACCCCTAAGAAATTAAATATTAGATCAGTGATCAAAGTTTCCTAAAAGCAAATTTAATCCTAAAGAAAATACAATTCTTAATTAACTGTTGAAGATTGTTCATAGAAGTTTTCAAATTCAGTAAGGCATTGATAAGAAGCAGCGGCAGTGGAACCGAGGGGGCCAGGGGCCCCACCACTTTGAAAGTGGAGGCCCTTTGTCCCCTCACATTTGGGAAAAAGGGGTTTCATAAGTTCCAATGGCCCACCACTTGTGAAGTGGAGGCCCATCCCCTCCAAAACAAAATTGGATAAGTTTTGGTCCAATTTTTGAAATAATCACAAGCCCACTGGGCACCAAGAACTATTTGGCCCTCGGCTCACAGCAGTGAAAGAGTAGATCATGCTTACCCTTATCTACCCTAATCACTCATGTCCTTACCCTGTTTTCTATCTGCTAGTGATTTAAAACTGAAACTAGAGGTTGCCGACACAGAAAATGAAAACAGGAGGAAGCTTTGTAACAGAGGAACTGGGAACAGAACTGAAGCATACCACAGCTCACTGTGACCAGCTGACCAAAGCCCTGCAAGAGAAGGAGGATGAGCATAAACAGGCTGCAAAGAAATTGAGAGAGGCTAGCGCAAAGGTCATTGACCTGGAGAAGAAGAAAAGTCTAATGGATGCTCAGGTAAATTAAAGGGGCATTTCATGTCCACAACCTCGTCCCCCGACTTACCTAAAAAAGGTTGAGATTTTTAAATCATCTGAACGGATAGCCTTATTAATCCATGTGTACCTAATCTTATTTGCAAATTCAGTCGTATGTGTAAAAAAATCTCAATTTTGTATTTTAGCACAGTGGCCTATGGGACCGTGGGAAACAAGCAATTGCTCATAACACAAAACCGCAAGATCGGAATCAACTTAAAAATTTGTGAATAAGCTGTTCTCAAGGATATCTAGTGAATCATGAATAAAACAGAAGGTGCTGGAATCACGAAATGTACCTTTAAAGCCACAAAGATTTTTTTATCAATATTCTAAAGTTCCTCTATGAAATATATATTTTTTTATTTAACTGAAGGTGATCATTCTGATCAAATGAAAAGTTTGTGTCAGAAAGAGCCACCATGACTTTTAGTAATCTTTTACCAGGAGTTCCAGGAGCTACCAGGACCAACATGATGACCAGCATTTAGTATTGGTCAATTAAGTTGTTTGAAATTCTCAATCATTTTGAGCCACGCTGACACTGAAAATAAACACTCATCTGAAATTGGTGAGCACACTATAGACACTGGCCAGAGGAGATGCATTATGGCAAGAACAATAAGACCATCTATCTAATCTAACCCCTAAGTACCCAAGGGTGATGCCTAATCATGCCCAAAGTATTATGATAAAGTTTGTTGTACCAAAGTGATAAGATTAAATTAACTTTAACAAAAGTTGGCACATGTACCACAAATGCCTATCACACGATGAGCTCCCCTCCCCAAGTCTATACACTACAATACAGTATCCCATTTTCTATGAGATGATTTACTCTTCAAAAGTGTTCTTGGTTTTTAGAAAAAAAGAGGAGAAAACTAATTAGCGCTATATAAGTAATGCTTGTCTCATAAGTAATGCTTGGACATGACAACGTCCGATAATTTATTCTTTCCTTTTCAGTTTTGTTTTGTTTATTCGAAATATATATTTAGATCATAATTAATGATATGTTAAATGGAAAATGATAGCAATAAAAATGAAGTTGGGGTTAATGATAAAAAAACATAATTTGCATAATAATTGGTTTATAACCAGTCCTGATGTGACCAATTGTATGTTGGAAAATGTTACAGATAGCAAGATTGCAACAGGAGAACACCACTGCTAAAGACAATGCCACAAATGTGGAGAAAAAGCTAAGGGAGTGCAACATTGACATGAACCAACTCAAACCGAAGCAGGGATTTTATCAAACAAATAGAGCTAGAGATGCCTCAATCACAGGTGAGAGATACTTATTATACCTATCAATTGGGCGATTATATTTGAAATACAGTACTCCCTGCAGCGTGTATGCGGGGGGGGGGGGGGAATCACACCCCTTAAATTCCACAATGGGGCAAAGGTTCCCTTTTTGCGTTAATTTTCTTATATAGCGACCCAAAATTTTAGAGAAATTGTTTTTGGTGATGAGAGCATCAACAGGACCATTTGCGGGGGTTAGGTCCACTTTTTCAAAGTCCGGCCACCCCCAAAAAAATCAATCCTATGTACAGTCCTGGCCCCCTGCTAGAAGATCTCTATAAATCTTCACAGAGGGGATAATACTGTAATTGTAGTGCAGGCTATTCCATGTAAATTCCATACTCCCTCTTTGAAAGACATTACATAAGTCTCCACAGGGTTAGTATAAATTGTAAAACTTAATAGAGGTAGGTAGCTGAGAGGGCAAATGCCTATGACTAGGGTTAGGCATAGTTGACCTTCAAATCATAGCCCTATTATAAAAAAAGTCTCTTTTTGGGGAGGAAGTAGGGGTACGTAGCAACATGTCCAAGAAATTATGAGCCAGAGTATAAGATTGAGTTCTGTCGTGGGTCATTGATGGAATTTGAACATATTCCATAAAACGCATGTCTGGACAATTCAACCTAGCAGAGATGCATATAAGCATGACCCCAATTTTTAAATTCACTCTTGAATTGGCTAGATGAGCACGAAGAGTGAACTTATTTGAAGCAAGCGGACAGAATGTCAGCCTTATGCAAGACAATTGAAACATAGAGGCACGACTTCTTCAGGATGCTAGAGGATTGAATTAGAGGAAAGTGCAAAACACAGATGGAGTGCACAACAAGAAATCGTCAGCAAGATCAATGAAGAACAAGTAGAAAGCACAGGTAGATAGTAATTAACATACTCTTAACCCTTGTCTACATGAGCCATTTTGTACAACGAAATCCCGAAGGGGGGTGGTTACAATCCCCCCGTGATTTTCTTACTGAACATCCGAGCCTGACAATTTTGGTACCACAGAATAGTTTAGAGTTTTTTCTTCCTTGGTATCACAAATAAGTACAACATCCCCATTATGGACGTCACTATGATCATATGTGAGGAAAGTATGAAACTACTGACTATAGGGTGAAAAATTGATTATTTCACAATTTTAGCGACTCAAAAAAATATAGCCACTAAAATGCTCTAATTATAAAAATTCAGTCATTTCCCACAAGTAGAGCCAAAAAACTGCATGAATGTGAAAATGGATCTTCCGACTTTTTTGCGAAAATTGAATTCCCCCTATTCCACACTGTTTGTCTATTGGAAATAGGACAGTTTGCTGACAGGCGAAGCTTGATGACATAATCTGTGGGTAATGCTAGGCTTGTGGTATTCATTTTGGTATCAATGGAAAAGAGGAGAGGCCCATAGCTATCTATTGTACCAAAATCAAGTGTCTGTGATATTCTGTGTGCGAAGGCAGTTAGTACTTCGCTCCCAAAAAGGGGGGAAGGGGGTTGCACCCCCATCCATCATTTGGGATCACCCTGTATCTTACCTATACCGGTGGGTGACGTTCGTTGTGGATGAAAATGAGTAGAATAGAAAAGGTCAATTGAAATACATGAAATGATTGGCCACTAGGAAAGAAGTTTTTAGCAAGTGCGGGGGAAAACATTGAGGGGGTGGTGATAACCACCTCCCCTTCGGTACACGAAGGGTTGAAGGTGCCATTTTGTGATTCTAGCACATTCTTTTTGTCGGTTTTCAATAGATAACCGTGAGCAAAAGCTTATTCCCCACCTTTCAGTTGATTATGATTTTGGCATTGTGTTATGAGCACATGTTTGTATCACAGTCTTCCACGACCCACTGGTACGTATTTGAAAATTCTGCAGAGACGAATCGCATTGGCACATATATTGGGCACCACTACTATACTTGCCCAACGGTTCAGAAGATTAACAAAATCAAAATTTGGTAGGGGGATGAGGCTGTGGATCACGAAATGCCTCTTTAAAGGTGCACATTCCACTCATCTTTGGGACACCCAGATTTACCATAATAGTTAGATAAGGTCATCTTTTTCTCATTGTCCACCTGAAATTTATCTTTAAATCATTGTCTTTCCCAAGATAGAGACAAAAAAACTGCTGTTCTAATAGTTAACCTAATATAGCACAGTAAGTGAATAGTGCTCTGCATCTGCATTATTGCTTCTGTATCAAAACCACAAATTTGTTTCTCATGAAATTGATGGTGAGTGTATACAAGTGCCGGTTCTCATATCAAGTTAAGGGTAGTGTCAACCCTTTTTTTTTTTTTTTTTTTTTTTTTTTTAATTTTTGCACCATTTTAAACCTCAACCTGTGTGTTCTAATGTTACCAACAAGGTTATCCACTGCAGACAGTCTTGAGCTGTATTTTTTGTCGATTTTAAAACCACTATTTGACCATTAAAGTCCACAAAACCGCATGGGCTTACGGCGGGAATTAAGCAAATTTTACGCCGTCAGTCGCATGGCGCAGCATCGCGTCGCGCGGTGATTTTTACTGCGTATGAACATGCGTGTGTTTAATGTACTTTTGGCGCGAACGATCTCGGAAAAACGAAAAATAATATTTGAAAATGTAAACAAAGCGCTATTTTAAACCAGAACAAATTTCAATTTCTTCTGAGTTCTGGAGTAAGACAAGGCTGTTTGATTCATAGTGGCATAGAAGATGTATTTTTCCACACTTGCACAACATAGTCAATTTTGAGTTCAAAGATAAAGTTAATTTGAAATAGATACAGTTGAAATGGCGTGAGAAGTCCCTTTTTTTACTAAAACCCAGATTTTCTCAATGTGCAATTTTGCAAAATTTGGCAATTTTGTATTTTTTAATTTCTTTATTATGTAATAATAAAGTATGCATTTAACTTTGCCTACGATAGCAGTCGGTCTTCTCTTGGGGACGGTTTTCCCTCATTTTTCATTTTTCGATTTCTAACTAACGATATTCTCCAATCTCTACTCAAAATTTGGAAAAGAAATGTACAAATCACACTTTTTTGACATTTTCCCCTTATATTTCGAAAAGTAAGCTCTATTTTTTAAGAAAATGAAAAAATGTCCCTAGACAAATTTGTCTTCTTTCCTAAAATAACATAAGAAATCTGAAAATTCAATTGTTTTGGTTATGCTGTGCTGAAAAATTTGGGGCAAAATCATGTTTTTTTAGTATTTTTCTCAAAATAACGGAAAGTTTTACATTAACTGACCACATCGGTTCATCATCCATTTTGTTCTTCAGAAATGTATACTTGTTTACAATACAAGAATTCAAATATTTGCAAAGTTAACAAACCAAAATAGATACGCAGAATCTCAGTGGGAAGGGTTGATACTGTCCTTAAGAACATAATTTATTGAATTAGTTGTATTCTTCAAATAATAAAAGTACTTTTTGATCATTCAGCAAGTCAATCGTCATTATTTTCTAAACAATAATGTTGTAGTCTCTCACCTTCATAGATTCAGAATTCATTGCACTCCAATTCAACTTTCAATATTTCAGTTTTTAACAGAAACACTCAAATCGAACAGGATAGATAGAGGAAATTTGATCTTGAACTCATCTGCAGAAATGCAAAGATATCGCAACAACAGGCACAGATGGAACAGCAAGAAAAGAAGCACCAAAAGAAGATACGGTTGAGAAAGCTAAGTTTAAGGGCTTGCAAGAAACTCTCAAGGAAAAGGAAACTGCTATTTCTGACCTTCATCGGAAGTTAAGAGATGAAGTCACTGATAGAAATGCTAAAGTGCTCAGTTTGAAACATCAACTGGCAATACAAGAAAGCAAGATTCAGCAGGAGCACATTGATAAGATATCTAAGCTTCAAGAGCAGCTTGATGAACAAGAGAAAGAGTTTGCGGAGAAGGAAAGAGAAGAACGGGCCAAGTGTGAGACACTGGAGCAGGCTCTAGCTGATAAAGAAGCCACGATCACAGATCTTGAGATGCAAATGGCTGACGTCCTAGATGAAAAAGAAAGTATGATATCAGATTTGCAAAAGCAGATAAACAAACAAGATGAAGCCAAGAAAGCACAGAGGCAGAAGGAAATTAGTCAACTGAAAGAAAATGAGAAGGAACTGGCTCGTGAATTGAAGGAAGAAAAGTCAAGGTGCAAGAATCTTCAGAAGAACATCCAAGAAAAGAATGATGAAATTAATAAACTGGTTAAAAATATGGAAGACAAGGTAAAAGAGAGGAACAATCAAATAGTGAAGCTACAATCTAATTTGAAAGATCAAGAAGAAAATGCCAACATGGTGATGGAAAATAAGATCTCAGATTTGCAAGACAAATTAACAAAGCAAGAAAGTGAGTCATCCAAGAACCTGCAAGAGGCACAGGACAAATGTGAAGCTCTTCAAGACAACTTGGCAAAGAAAGATGAGATGATAGCAGAATTAGAGCAGCAGCTTTTACAAGAATCAAAAGACCAGGCATCTAAAATATCTTTGTTGGAGAAAAAGTTGCAAGAACAAGAGAAAAACTTCAACGTTGAAGTTGATGAAGAAATGGACAGACTGACTCACCTTGAAGAAAAACTCAATGAGAAGGAGGAGACTATTGTGGAGTTAAAGAAACAACTGGAGAAACGGGAGGAAAAAGAGGCATTGTTGGATGCTGAAGAGAAGAGAAAAGAAGAAATGAAGAGGACAGAAGAATTGATCAAATTGGAGGAAAAGATGTCTGTTCTTATTGATGAAAAGGAGAAATTGCAAGACAAAATACAGGTATGTGAGAAAAATATAGTGAAACACCTTACATAGCTTTAACTCCACAGCTTCACTACTTGCTATTAGTTTTAATGGAGAACATTATAAATTATATTTAGCAAAGATGCACTTAAACCCTATGAAAACACATTAATGTGATTAGGTTTGCAATTGTCACCAATCTCTTGTGTTGGCAAATTAATCTAGACTTTAAAGTAAGTTAGACATTGCCCATTTTGCAAGCTGGGCGGTTTAGTTTTTTGCAACTTTTATTTATTGTTATTAAATAAATAAAAATATTGTTTAAATATAACGTTAATTTTGAAAGCTGTTTTATAACATTACATTTAGCAACTCATGGATTCCAAGCCGACATTATATTGGCCAAATTAGAGACATAAACGTTTTTTTTTAGAACACAGGATTTTTAAAGCTATCAATGAACCAAAATTGGAAAAACATATATTGTGTGGAGTATACAGAAGGTTCATTAAGTGCAATAGGCGATGTGATACATCGTGTGCTGCCAGTATTGGATAAATCACAATGTATCCTTCTTCCTGAAGAACCATTTCAGAGCCACTGACCAAAGATTTGAAGGGGTGTGAGAGGCCATGGATCAAACATGCGGGGGAGAGGAAAGGAGGAAGGAAAAAGGGGGGAAAAAAAAAAAGAGGAAAAAAAAAAGGAGTAAAAATGCCAAACCAGGCTGAAAATCAAGAAAAAGCAAAATTTTGACACTACAAAATTTCACACCCCTGGATTGGCACAATAGAATGTTTGATGGAAATTTGACAAACGGCAGCATTGCACTTAGGACCTTGTGCACTAATGATGGATATTATACGTGGGCTTTATTTTCACGTCTGTGTCTGTTTGATATTGCAAGCGGAGATTACATTTTAAATTGATATAGTTACATTTTAAATTGATAATGGAAATTTAAATTAATTTATTAGCAGTTTAAAGGTCCATGACATGGCTGAGTAGACATTCTTACATTTTCGTACCTAACAGATTCCTGATGATATCGCAACACAGAGTTTTTAAAAGTGAACAGCGGGAAAGTGTTAAAATTTCGAGGATAAATATACCAAATGACAAGGACTCTCCTGCTTAGCGACACGGTATCAAGATGCTGGAGTTGGGAATTTGACCCCGGTAATGACGTCAGAGTAACAAGTTGTAAAACAAATCTCACACGTGGGCTAAAGCAGCCGCACACTCCAGATATCTCTCTTGTCGGTTTCTTTGGCTGGGAACCTTGAAATATAAAGATATTCGGTTATGATCTCCTTGTAGATACGGTCGACGCTGGGGCATATCGTATTTTAAGACACCACAGCAAAGAAAATTAATGCCATATGAACACACGTACGACCATATAAACCGCGAGAGTCATCTGTGTACTTTTGCAAGAAACTGGGCCACGCGCACATCCGTTCCACGATGCCAATCATGATGCTTTACGCGTATCGCGTAATTGTTACTCGGTGCCGCCCTCTGATTCCGGTTCCAACTCTCTTCCAGCGCGCCCCAACTTTCGTTTTGGAATTTCCTTTGAAAGCGTGTCCAAAACACTTGATATTATGCCCAATGTTTATCAAATATACCGTTTTCTCATACTGCTTCATGCCAGATTTTACATTGATACCAATAATACTATTAATGAAACCATTTTTTGGTGGATGTATAAGTTGTTTAAAGCATGATCTATGGACCTTTATATATTGTAATGCAATGACTGCTGGAAATTCTCTGCACCAAGCTTCACCTTTTGTTATTGTTTGTGTTAGAGTATACAATGTTGTTTATTTTGATATCCTGCACAAAACAATGTTTTGTTTTTGTTTTTCTTTTTGCTTAGTTTTTTTTGGTCAGACGGTGCCTTCAAACTAAATCCTTTATTTAACAAATTGCTGCAACAAACTGCAATCTTTAAGGCCTTTGTTTTTGTGTGGTGAGAAAAGTACAGACTATATACTTGTTTAAATTGTTCACGTCTTCTTGTTTAGCCTCCTTCAGGTGCATGAGAGTGGTATCACAGCTTGTTGATGAAATGCATGAAATTTGACGACACATTCTAAGACCCACTGCCAACTCTCAAAATGTTACATTTTTGAACAACCAATATATTACAACTATTATACACTCCTACTCCTTTAGTTATTCTTAAGCATAGCATTTAATATCATGGTTTTGCCTTGGAGCGATTTTTCATCTATGATAAACTCGCTCTGGAGTTGGCTCATTATAGGACATAAACATGAGATAGTCCTCTGAGTAACCACCAACTATCTTCCCTACGAACAGTAAACCAGTTTCAACTGTAAAGATCCTGGGCAGAACCAGCACATAACCAAGGTTTGATTTTTGAAGCGGCCCTTATTAGATGCCCTGGGGGGAAAAAGCCCCCCCCCCTTGTTTTTTTTCTATGCCATATCTGTTACTAATTTATACTAAGAAATACAGCCACTTTAAACGAGACACAAGA
The DNA here is from genome assembly GCA_023653785.1 of Ophioderma brevispina. Lineage (NCBI taxonomy): Eukaryota > Metazoa > Echinodermata > Ophiuroidea > Amphilepidida > Ophiodermatidae > Ophioderma > Ophioderma brevispina. Next base: position 119,726 of record JAMKCH010026437.1, read on the forward strand.
CATTTCCAGAAGAAGCTCCCATTTTTTTCCAAACCCTTTTTTTCTCATATTTGTAATGTTTATCAATGTATTAAATTACCACCTAAAGTGGAATGAGCAGATACGTGAATTTTTCCATCTTTATGTAATAAATGATGATTTTAGTATTTTTCCTGTCATGCAGCCAGAAAAATCAAGCCTGCCCTTTTTTTTCATAGATGAATACGGTACCAGGCAAGTTCAAAACATAGGTTTTGGTTTCTTTTTTAACTTGTTTGTCTAATAAACGTTCGAATTTTTCTTGGTTGGTGTTCTACAACCAATCAAGTGCAAATTGAGAGAAGTTTGTCTCCTCAAAAAAATATCCAATTACTTTAAAGGTGCAATAAGAGATTCACATACGTTATTTATCTACGTAGTGATTTCTATAGATTAGTCTTATAGATTTCTTACCTTATAGGGGCCTCAGAAATGTGTTAACTTAAACTTAAAAAAAAAAAAATGATGTCGATTTGCTGATATTCAATATAACCCAGCCTGTTCAAAGAGAAAGAAAGAAAATCATTCTTAAGCTGTTTCATACTCCACTGCATGCAGGGGCCGTGCTGTGCACTGCGTATATCAATCACTTTCTGCTGCAACTTGATGGAATCCACTGCAATGCAAGTTAAAACAAATTTAACTTTGTTGCAGTATTGCACTACAGTAAGGGTAGAGACAGCTATCCAGGCAATGCAACACACTGCACTGCAGTGCAGTGGAAGTCTGAATGGACCTTAAGATTAAATCTTTTCAGAAAGGATTTTTTTTTTGCTGGAAAGCTTTATGTTGGTGCAAAAAACAGGGCTTTCAATTTTTTAGGGAAACTTGATATGTAAAATCTCTGGTTGCACCTCTAAAGAGATGTAAAAAGGAAGTTTAAATGATTTATGTAAGAAAGAAGTATATCTTGGGCATGTAGCCAATAATAGTATCAGATTGATTACAGTCCAATTTTTCATACAATGTTTTCTCCCTCACATGGAAGCATTACGCCAAAAAACATGCGATTACAAATTTGGAATTAAATCAGTCCAGCTGCTTGTATTAAATTGGCCCATAGGACATTGTGCATGAGCTAATGTAGTCTAGCTAATGTTTTTGTTCAAAACATAAAATAAAACATTTCCTGGGCATTAAATTTCACTGGGGTTATGAGAAAAAAATATGAACTTTCTACTGATACCAAATTTGCAATTTTAAGGGGTTAAGTGGGGGACAATGTTGTTGATCTGGTAAACAACCTTTAATAACTGAATTATGCTTCCTGATAAAATAGATTGCACTTCAGAAGCTCAATTAAATGCTAACAATGGAGAAAATGTGATGTTGATTTACTGCATTCAATTAATAATAAGAACAGCCCAAGGGGAATTTCACTCTTTCCTTATCTGTTATCACATATGAACCAAATTATTTTATCCCACATTCCCTTCTTGCCAAAGATCTGTTCTTTCAATAATCCATGACATTTTTTTTTTGCTCAAACATGTTTTTCATGCTTACAAAAATATATTAATTTTTCTCAGATGGTCTGTGTTTGAAAATGTAAAAGAAATTGTTCAATCCTTATGTTTTTTCTTAATTGTTACATGCTTTCATAGACAGGTAAAATGCAGTACAAATAAAGGATACTACTTTGAAGCAGTTGGGCAGGTTTGGTATGAATGTATTAATCTCAGACAGCACTAGGTGTTTGTGAAGATGACATTATGCATAGTGAAAAACTCATGATGTTCTTACTTTAATTTTGGACATATGAATAACTGCTCTCTCAATATTTGCTATCACTTTTTATCCCCCAAAAAAAAAAAAAAAAAAAAAAAAAAAAAAAAAAAAAAAACTGAGACAAAATTCTTATGAAAGCCCCCTTCAATCTGAATATAATGTTAATAAGAAAGTCCACAATTGTCTGACTTAATATGTTGTTTGAAATAAACTCCATAAATACCCTGCTTTATTTATTATAATACAATGAAATAATAAAAATAAATCAACATCAAACCTAAAAAGTTTCATTTTACTTAAGCAGGCAACAATTCAACATAATGTCAACTTTCTTTTGCCTACTTCCAGTTGCACATCTCATGCTACTTTCTTGAAAAGAAATGTTTAACACACACAGTCACACACACATACACACACACACACACAAACACACACATGCACATTTTTGTATGACCTATACTTCTGACGACTTCAAATGAACTGTGTCCTCGGTCATAAAGGCAAACGTGGTATACAGCCAATTGTTATACTTCGAGGACCTTTGTTATACTTCCGAGGACCTTTGTTATACTTCCGAGGACCTTTGTTATACTTCCGAGGACCTTTGTTATACTTCCGAGGACCTTTGTTATACTTCCGAGGACCTTTGTTATACTTCTGAGGACCTTTGTTATACTTCTGAGGACCTTTGTTAAACTTCTGATGATCTTTGTTCAAAAGAATTTCTTTTGTGTTAGGTCCTCAGAAGTATATGTCTAGGAATGCTTCACATACCCGGTACTTTTAAAGTGACAGGAGGAGATTTTTTTGAGAATTCAAATTTCTCATAAATTGCACTTGATCGGTCGCAGACCACCTACCGAGAACATTTTGAAGGTGTATTGGACAAACAAGCACAAAAGAAAACCACAAACTTTGTTTTGAACTTGCCTGTTAACATAATCATCCTTATTATAGGAAACCATGCATTGGTTTTTCTGTCATGCATGGCAGAAAATATTAAATAATCATCTTAATACATAAAGATGGAGTATTTGACTTATTCACTTCAGGGTGTTATCTAATACATTGGTAAGCATTCCAAATATGAAAAAAAAACCTGGGTTAAAAAAATGGAGAAATGTCCTCATGTCTCTTTAATTGTGTAATTTATCAAAAAGGTGTTTTTAGTTCTTGTTTTTACCTCTCCAGTCACGTGAAATAAATCCTATTATCTTTTAAATATATTTGCATGTTTATCATATATCTTTTTATGCAAACATCAATGTTTTACTAAATTTCCACAATGCATGACACAATGCACAACAAAACACAATATTTCCTTAGTGTAAAATTCACAGCATTGGTCTAATAATTTCTGTTATATTAAGCTTATATAACTTCAAGATCACTAAAGCACTTTCTTATTCATTTTATGTCTTTCATATTGATTGATACACATTGGGTTCCCATATTTTCTATAATAGTGCACTTTATAATTTTGACATCTTTTTTGTATGTTTGCATTTCAATAAACAAGGAGAAGTTAATTTCAGATTTATTTCAAATATATTAAGCAGCTGTGCAGCAAGTTTTGTTATTCACATTCACAAAACTACACTATTGGGCGATTTCAATCAAATAAATTAAAGTTAGGCAAATGTGATGCAATCTGGGAAAATCCGCCACATGGTGCAAAATTTATATTTTGAGTTTTGACTATCATCGCAAAATTTTAAATATAAAGTTTCCATAACTTTTTACTTCTTTCTTCTATGATACACTACACATATCAAAAGTTATGCCTTATACAATCTGACAAAAAATAAAGTACAACATAACAGATTTTCTTTATTTTTTCAAAACTGTCCTGTGCGACATGTGGCGGGTTTTCCCAGATCACATCAAAATATCCTTATAAAGATATGCAAGACATTTCTTGCACTGTAAGTAAAATCTGTACGCCATCCAACAGGGGTTGCACAGAAGTGATGCAAAAACTTGTAAGGTGCACTTCGACTGCATGCTCCTTTGCATGATCACAAATAGCATTTTATTTTCTGGAAGAATGTTTCTTAAACTTTAATCACAACTTTAAATCATTTTCCCCTTGCAATTTTTAATGCCATGTATGATTCACTGTAATTGATTTTTTTTTTAAAAATTGTTACTTCAACTGTATCTAATAATAAATGTCATTCAGAATGATGTAGTAAATTGGTTTAAATGCATCAAGTGCCAATTTCATAATACTTTTCAAACCTTTCCAAATGAAATCATCATAAATGGTGTTTTAAATGTACTATCAGTGATTTTCTAAATTAGGAAAACAAAAATCAGATTTGTGCATGTCTGTTTAATGAGTATGAATCAGCTAGCTCAATTGCACAACACCATTTTTACCTCAACAAAGTGATATCTTTCATAATGCTCATACAAGTTAAATCATTTTCTCAATAAGATACATAGAAAAACAAGCTTATATTTTGTTCTTGACATTTTTGTAAGGTTCAAGGTTTTTGGTACTCACCAAGTAGTCAACAAATGCAGGTTGCAAGTACCCTTTACACATACAGGTGATATGTTTGACAGGGGGGGTAGCTGCCCCCTCTCCTCACTCCCCGGTTATGCCACTGGTTCAAAGATATGGATCTCCATTCAATTACATGTTGTAGAATATGTCCATATGGACAGTAATGACTAAAATATCAAATTTGTCTTTATTAGGTTGCTTTTAGCCTTACAATTTGTAGAGTATGTTAGGATAGATATACTTGTTACAGACATGCAAAAATCTGATTTTTGATTATTTTTTTTTATTTTCTGATTTGGCAAATCGCTGATAGTGCCTTTAAATTTGCCTTCTCCATGTCATGCTTTCATTTGCTTCAAAATACTATATAGGCATATCTAAGCACCCAGCACTTCTTGCTGCAAAAGAAACAATTTTAAGTTGTACAGTATAATTTTGTAAAAAAGATATGCATCATTCTTTCCTTTTTCAGATTTTGTGTAAAGACAAGACCGTATTACAGGCAGATAAGCAACTACTGGAACTTGAACTAGCAGATCGAACTAAGAAACTTCAGAGAATCATGAAGCAGAGTTCCATCACGGGAACAAATAGCAGCAGCAGGTCCAGTAGTCGCCGCAGCAGCATTGACTCCAGATCTGGGAAGGTCAGGAAGGATGCTGAGAAAGATACTAAGAAAGGCAAAAAGATCAAGAAATCTGGATTACCAGATGGAGAGGGGGTAGATCAAAAGGATGAACTTGACAGATCTAGGAACGGTAAAGACAACAGTGGCAATCCTGAAATGATCGAGAAAGCTAGTGCAACAGCTTTGCAAGACAATAGCCATGTCAAAACTGAAACAAAGATGTCAGAATCGGGAAAATGTGATGAAGAAGAACGACTCCAAAATATTGATGACTTTGTGACAATACTCTTAGACTTGCACTTACCAGAAGACTCAGACCTCAATATTCAGAACTTGCGATCTGAAATTGAGGCCATGCAACAGAAAGCTACGAGTGGTAGCAATCAACCTGAGCAGAAGCAACAAGTTGTTGTTGCTAAGTTAGGGGCTCTTTACCAGATTATGAAGGCTAAACAAACTTTTGCAGGCAAGAATCTGAAGCAAAAAGGTGACAGTAATAAAGCAATGGGTGATAGTAAACTAATGGAGGGATCAGATACTGATGGAAATGGAAGCAGTCAAAAGAAACCACTGAGGTAAGGTTTGTATTTTAATGAATTTAATTTCTTAGTTTCATATCAATTGAGTTAATCCCATAATGTAATTACATTTTAGACAAAGAAATAAAATATAAACAGAATGAAGGAATACACGGGGGGATTGGATAGTTTTGTCACCTGGCCCATATTTCAGATGATATGCAAAAAATTTGAAAATTAATTACATTCCTTCTAAATAGCTTCCTTCAACATCTACACACTACTATTACATCTTCATCTTCTTAAAGCATCCATCTTACTCTGAAGTCACAGCTGTTTGAAAGACTCATTTATTATGACAAAACAAGAATAAAATGAAAAATATCAACGGCGACACACTTTGACAACTAATTTGTAGTATTTATTCCACTGACTATATCCTGTTGGCAGATATGATTTTTCATAAAAATCTAGTTTTACACATCTTTCTATGGAGAGGGCACCATAACATACACATTATGACCTTTGTAGGCCTATATGGCAAGATTCCCACAATGGACGTTGTTATTTTGCTTAAAATTACCCTACATATAAAACAGACAATTTTCATGGGGGTCAAACAGCTGTGTAGTAGGTATAGGTCTCATCATTGAAGCTTACTTTGAAAGAATGTGCCTGTCCTGTAATTTTTGAAACTCTCTGCATATCATCAGAAATATGGACCAAGGGATGAAACTTTCTGATCTGCCATTGTAGCCAAACCTTCAACAATTATAATTTTGTCAAGATGGCTCTGCTAATTATTGTCAATTATTTTTGTTCATTTCAAAAGCCGAAATTTGAAATTCTGGGATAATAAGGTAACTATGTAACTCGTCATGAAAAAGGGCATACATTTAATCCACGGCTCTCTACAAATAATTAGTGGTAAGCAAAATGGAAGGATTTTCAATTTATGTCCAGGCATATAACAACAATGGAAGTTAAACCAATGGTACAGAGTACACAAGAAAGTGCTCAACATGGTTGTATTTAAAAATCTACAATGCAAAAACTGGAAATAACTATATTGTTAAGCATTTAATTTTCCTTATAGTGAGATATCACTTGATAAAACTAGTTGTAATTTAAATAACCAAATTATGGACCAAATACCACAAAGTTAGAATTTAGAGTTGCACTTTCTGTTTCATTTTAATATCGCTGTAGCAATACCATAAACATAACTGGTGCTTACCATTGATGTTTGGTTCTTAGCTTTGTCATAATTATAACCATTTCTATAAAGGCAACTGGTATATATACAAGGCGGTCATGTACACAACTAGCAAATCGGTATATACACAACGATCATTACGGCGGCTAGCAGCGCGGTATATATGAGACCGGTCGAGTGCAGATCCATCGGAATCATGTATTTCAATATGGAATAAAGCCCAATCTCGTAACATCATCCGCACGTCACAATTTTCCAATGAAAATGTGTTCTGACGGATCTGCAGTTGATTGTTATATGCATCTTAATACGTGGCAGCGCACAGATGTATCTCATGGCAGCTATTGCACTTATGACCTTCTTGCATTCAAACATTCAACCCTAACCCTTACCCTTAACCTTAACCCTAACCGTTAACCCTAACCCTTAACCCTAACTGCTTAGTTCAAAAAACAATCATTCAATCATACAAAAAACCAAAGACAAAAATCATGGAAATGGTGTCAATTCAAACGTAAAGTGCCGGTCATGTATATACCATTTTTAGTTCTGCTGCAAGACTGTCTTGAATATACTCACTTCTATCTACAAAAGCAATCTCAATGCAAGTGATTAAATTACGAAACTTAGTCTACCTGATATTGAAATGTGAAATAAGTATCCTAAATGCAACCATGTTGAGATTCTCCTAAAATATCTTTTTGTAAATATGATCGAACAGTGTCACAAAACCTATCTCCTGTAGCTCCACTTTTCAAAGTTGTGCACTGCTTTGCAGAGCCCTCAGATTTGCAAATCCATGTACTTTATGTCTATTTCAACCAGTCTTTAATGTTTTGATCATTCATGAGAATAATTTCATTATTTTAATGAACTGAGCAAGAAATTATAGTCTGATTTTTTATTCCTGTCAGTAAATGCATATTGTCAATGGTATGAATTAATTATTTGTATGATTTCCTTATGGTGAATGCTTCAGAGTTTGTTCAAGTTTTAGGAATGTATTCAGTGCATTTGCCTTGTAATATTTTCTTTGTGAGAAAAGCGACATTTTTTAATTATGGCCTTCTTATCCGGTAAGGTAAAGGGGACGGACCTGTGTACACAGGAACGGAGTGCCCATCTCTCTTTAGAAGCGATTGGGCCAGACTCCTCCATATAATGTTGCTGTAGTGGGATCGCCACACCTCATCTACAGCGAGTCTGTTACCTTCCCAGCATTGAATAATACGGGTACCCATTTATACACCTGGGTGGAGAGGAGTAATTGAGGTAAGCGCCTTACACAAGGACGAAACACATTGACCCCAGCGGGGCTCGAACCCACAACCTTTGGCGTGCGGGCCGAACGCTGATCCACTGGACCACATGTGCCCTCATACCTTATCCGGTATCGTATCATAAAATTTCTATTGTACTGATTGGGTAAAGTATACAATCTCTCAGAACGAATGGAAGTGTTGACACGCCCCAAAAACTTTTAATGAACTGACAGGAATAAAAAATCTTACTATAGTATTGTAAAATATGCATATTCTGTTATCTACTGAAGATTTCATGGGAGCTCACATATTTGGCAGGAACAAAATTTTGTGTTTTCTATTGCTTCAATGTGTATATCAGAAATAAAATAACTTACACTTTGCTCATCATAGTGCCTGGCCTTTGGGAAGTGAAAGGAGGGGGCTTACTCGGGGAAGGGGGTACTCGAGGGGGTGCTTACTCGGGGCGGCAGTATGTATGTCAATTTAACATGTATCAAAATAAGCTATTTTGAAAAAAAGAGCAGCTATCATTGCTAATACCTGTGTAAACACAGGTCACAAAAGCTGCTATATGCTTTATCCAGATGATGTGGCTATTTGAATCGGCTACGGTAAAACAACACTCACACTGGTCAGGGATTTCTCAATAGAGGGGGCGCCAAATGTTCCGGCTGGCTGCGCTCGCTGGTAGACCCATACTTTTTCCCAGTCGGTTCGAAATTCTGCAGGGGGGAAGGACTGCGTCTGCTGCGCTGGGTGCCCGCAAAGCTAGATCTACACGACGAACGACGCCCTTGTACCATCATTCTTTAAGATCTAAAGGGCGCCCTGTGCGTAAAAAGTCATTTTCATATATCTACAGGGCGCCCGGCGCTCTATGCCACGCCCAGGCCCTGTGCTCTGCGAAAAATAGAGGGGGCGTGCGCCGGGTGCGCCCTCCTCTAAATCCGCCCCTGCTGGTACAAGCCAGACTGCTAAATTTTGCACCGTAGTCGTAGACCACTCACTTCACAGTCTGAATGATTCAGCCAGCCAAGTATGCACATAATTCACAGCTCCATTTACTTTCCTTGCCTGCCGAGCTGTTTATTATTTCCTGTCCCCCTCCCCCCTCTCCCCACGCAAAAGGCAACACTAGGGGACTATTACTAGTGTTTTGACATCAACATCCCAAGATCAAGTTGAACGTACTAGAGTCGGAGGTCACAAACATTTTTTTTTTAATTTTATTACAATATTAGGCCTATATGGTTTCTCACCACCAAATAAATTACCATGGTTTTATGTACAAAATGGCACTAATTAAAACGTAAAATTTCTATTAAGAAACGCAAACTCAGTAACTTAATTATGCATTACTTTGGAATGCTAGACCTCTGCATCCCATTCAGCAAGAAGACAACAATTAGTTTTGATCTCCTCTGAAACTGTGGCTTCAGATCAAAATATTCCTATGGGGTGGTGTTGAAGTAGTACTGTAATTACTCAGTAGAAAGACTCACAGACTTTGTTATCTTGATATTGTGCTGATTTGTATCATTAAAATAATTTCTAACACAAAATATGGTCTATAGGAAGTTCCGGTTTTTACTAATTTCAATTTAACTTAGACTTGGCCCCCATTTTACCTTTTTTCTAACACTCTTTGGCCAGAGGGTGCCAGACCAGGTCTATTTAGTGGTGTGGATTTAATTTATTAACAAGGGAACGCTATGAGAGATAGGATTTTTAGCAGTGACCCATCAATATAATACATTGTCTCTTTTGAAATGAAAAACAAGTAATTGTTAAAATCCACAATTCATAACATACTATTTTATTGTCATTACACTATCAATTTATGTTACTTTTTAATGCACAATAGAATTCCAGAACAAGAATCCCCATTTTCAAAGGAGGAGGAGAGTTTTCTACATTCTATGCCACCTCTTTTATTAGAGGCTATTATGTCAAGTAATGGTGATATGTTACAGCAACAGATTGGTCAAAGTCAAAACCAGCCTGATAGTGGAAGATTACCAAATAAAACCCAAGGAAGAACTGGTCAAAAACCAAATCCAAACTCCATGACTAGGGATTTTAGTAATAATGAAAACAGCAAAGCAAAAGAATCATATCAACCTGACAAAGGAGCAAATGCTATGTCGATTCCAGAGAAAAGGAAAGCCACTGGTTTAAACTGTGATGAAGACACTGAAGAACCCTATGGTATATGTAAAGGCCTTGACATGTCCACAAAACCCTACAGGCAGTTTAAGATTACAGGAGATAAAAGAAATAACAGGTCAGAGGACAAATTATCATTTGGAACAGGGTACTTGGACCATAGTGTAAAATCTGGTTCAAGAACTGATGGAGCTGAAAGTTTCTTGGATGAAGAAGGTGATGATGATGTATTCTGTACTACTGGTGGGCAGAATGCAGCAGAACTTGAGAGGCTTGCAATAATGCATGCACTTGTGACTCAACTAAGACAATCTCCAGATAAAGATGTGAAAGGAAATGTTGACAAAGCTAGAGACTTGGGATTTAGCATGTCCAAGGTTGGAAACCTTAATGAAAGCCTCCAAGATAACAGGGATGTTGACCCTTTTGAAGCAGAAACTTGGTTGTTAGAGGTTGGAGAAAGAATGGGAGAAGAACAGGAAAAGACACAAACATTGAAACCTAATGATGAAATTATCCTTCCGACTCCATTGGAAACTGAAGATAAATACAAAATACAGTCAACAGGAGATGGCAAAGCACCTCAAAATTGCCCTGATGATAGTGGTAATCTAGGTGATTTAGAAATGCTTATGGAAGCCCTGGATCCAAAATATGACAATAGTCAAGAACAGGTTGATTCAGGTAACAAGTCTAAGCAGCTGCAAACCTGTCCAAGTGAAATAGGTCTCACTGACAATATATGTCAAGAGACTTTGTTGTCTACGATGGCAGAAGAGCTGCTCAATAATCAGGAGCAACCACAAGCTCTCATACCTACTGAAGAAGTGGTGGAGTCATGTCCATCAGATGTAAGTGAACAAGACAGTTTGCACTTACTCAGGAAACTTCAACCTGAAGAATTTGAAGTAAAATTAGAAGCAAAAGTTGAAAGTTGCTTACATTCTACAAATCCAGATAGAACTCTTTTGCCAAAAATGTTTTCATCCAATTCAGACACAGATGGATCTGGTATAATTGATGGGACTAAGACAAGAATAGGTGGTTTGAAACATACAACATCATTGGAAAATGTTGAATCTGAGGGATTGCTGGAATCAGGAAATGGGATTGACAGTTTCAATCGGCAGATGCGGCATGAAGACCTACTGGTAAAGTTACAAGACCACCTTACTGATAAAGCAGTGGTTAGCAAAAATGAAGGTTTAATACCAAATGTGACTAAACTGGCTGACTCCAAAGGTGGGAAATCCTCTGGATCTCAACAAGAACAGAGTGATTTAGAGTGGTCCTGTGAGAAACAAGACAACAAATGGGCCTTGACGAATATACTAGCCCCAAACAAAACCTACAAGAGCAAAACCAAAGGTTACAAGCAAAGACAGGAAAAAGGTATCCAAAGAGGACGACCAAGCACAACAATTCTGATTCATCTGAGAATGAAGCTGGAAGATTATTGGATAATGTTAAAGAACATAGAGATAAAACACCGAAGAACAAGGTAGGAGGTAGAAGAAAGTTGCCTTCACTCAAAGGAAGCAAAATCCCAATATCAAAGGAGATGCATGAAGGAAATCATGTTGGTCTAAAATCAGCAAGTTCAACTGATTTCTCAGAACATGAGTCAGTTGCTGAAGGGCATCATGCAAGACCATCTGGTGGTAAAAGAATTTATAAATCTCAAGATGATCAGGATAAATCAAAGCCAGTTAGGAGGATATCAAATGGATGTGTAGTGCAAGAAAAGTTACACCCAGTCCAAGAGGCAATCTCAACTCAAGCAAAGCACCTTTACATGCCAACCAAATACCAAGTGGGAAAGGTAAGAGCATTGGTGGTTTAAATACCCTTCCAGAAAAGAAACACTTTGTGCATGATCCTAACTTTGAAAGAGTATCAGAACCAGAGGAAAATGCAGGTGTTGATATTGTTTCATCAAGAGAGCCACAACACAAAAATAACTTTGACACCAATATTGATTTAATGCATGTGACAAAACCAGCAGAGCAGAACACTGAAGATACAAATGATTTAAACAGTGCACCAAACCCAAAGCAACATGACATTGATGATTCAGTGGGTACACAACAGTTAGAAACAACAAAGGATGAGAAGGATGTACTAGAACCAGAGAAGCACAAGATTATTGATGACATTCCCTCGTCAGTACTTGAAAAAGCCGGAGAAAATTATTTGAGAAAAGGTAATACTCTTTCAACTCTGCCATTGCAATTGGAGAATGTTAGTGGCTTAGATGAGGTACCACAACAAGACTCACATAATATGGTAGATAATGCTGATGTGCTCACAGTATCATATCCAGATGGACAGAACTTTGAAACTGATACTGCCATAAGAGCAATTCAACCACCAAACAACTATGTAAAATGTTATGATGAACATCAACCTTTAGAAGAAATCCCTGGTATTCTTCAACAGAATAGAGAAACTGCAGCAAAAGGCATATGAAAGTGGTCACTCATTATCTGATACTGACCAGGCACAGTTTGGCATCGGGATTACTCAATATATTGATGAACCTGGAGAGGACATTCAAGACATGTTTGAAGAACCGGACCAAGATTTGCAAAGTATGGCTGATGATGAAGCCAGTGATAATGAGCAGATGCCAATTGATGCTATTTCATCACAAGAAATTGTTGGTTTAGAAGATGCTTTATCTACAGTACAAGAAGATAAACAGGACCTACAAGCTGATAATATTATGCCAGAAAGTGTTGAAAAGGAAACCCAAACAGCAATGGAAAATGAATCAAAGGATATTGTAGAAAAAACAGACACAAACAGAAGATGTTTTAATTGTGGAAGAAATGACCAAATTACAATCTGTTTCTTCGACTGAATGTCAGACAGATCTTCAAGACCAACCACAAGATAATGAGCTTCCACCTACATCATCTGTTGGATGTCAAACAGAAGAAGCACATGATAAGGACCAACCAGAACAGCCGTCCATGTTATCAGCAGAATGTCAAACCGAGGCAAGTGATTATCAACCATCAACATCAAGTGTAGAATGCCAAACAGAAAACTTGGTACCCACTGAAGACCAGCCATCAACTCAAAATGAAAATCAAATCTCCAAAATTACCGTAGAATGTCAGACAGACCTTGAAGATGAGCTTAAAGAAGATACTTTGGAAGTTACTTTGAAAGATAGGATTGAGGATCTTCAAAATCTAAGCGACAAACAAAAGATGAAGATGAAGGCATTTAAAGATGCAGCAAAAACCTATAAGGTAAGAGTCCATGATTTATTTGTAAGATGAATGATAACAAAATAACAAGAGAAAGAATTTTATTTTCTTGGATTTACTTTTTCAATATTTCAATGATGATGGACACCAGAGGACAGTTGTTTAGAAGTCTTATTTATTATGATAAGACCAAAAAAAACGAGTGTCGTTGGCTGTCGTGGTTTGTGAATGGGGCCAAAGGTCAGATGAGGTCACCAAGGTCACATGATGTCACCAACATGTCACCCCACCCCGCCCCCTCTTTTCCACCAAGTTACATCACCGTAGCTCTTACGGAACTCATACAGCATGCAATATATTAAGGGTTAACTTTTTTTTTTTTTTTTTTTTACAGACATATGACCAGAGTAATCCCCCATATACCTTCTGCAATTCTTGCAGACGACACAATAAAGAAGCAGAACTCAGAATTACGTGATGCAAAATTACCAAGTACGTCCCACAATGACCCCACATGACCTTTTAAATGGACCTTGACCTCACATCTTGAGGTATATAGTTTCCTGGTAGTTCAAAAGCTCTACTCCCTCCAAGACTCCTTGACATTCCAAAACATAGACCTACAGTGGCTGAAAACAGGATAATAAACATTTTCTGTACATCCATATGCACTTTTTAAACATTTCCCCAACCCCCAAAAACAGACTCAGAGGAGCACCCCTGAATGGCACGAGTACTGACATGATGACCAAATTTAGTTGCAATAGTTATTACACAAAAAGAAGCTATGGCAAACTGTTCTTTTTGTCCATACATATATAAACATCCATTCATCCATCCAGACATTGTCATTTCATAGGCCAGATTTCAATTCATCCAGAACTGACAATTCAAACTACAAAAAAGTACCTCAAATGGAGCAATCCTCAAATTACAAAGTGATAATAAAAAACTAACTCATGAACAGATAAAAATGCACACTTACAACTGACTTACAAATATAAGTAAGGATTGAATGATATGTACTTCCCAACAAGGAAACCTAAAACATGTACCCTGTTTTATGACATCATAATAAAGATAAATGCTTCTAGTATAGTTGTAATATAAAGAGTAATTAGGATAATTTATGTCATGCAGTAAACATATGGGTTTATTCCCACCACAGGGTGAATTGCAACGTATGCATCAGCAGATGGTCAATGACAAAGGCGACTTGGCTTCACTACACGACAAAACGTAAGTATTGATAACTAAATACATAACTTAGATTAATATATTCATTGATGTGTAAATAATTTAATGAAGTAATCTTTCCGTGCAATTTGATTCAGTCATTGTCGGTCAACTGTTTTTGTTCTGTGGCAATTTTTTGATCTGGATATCATTGTTAAGTTCCTAACTAACATTTGTAAGGTGTTGTAAATCAATGAGATTGATATAATAACCATATTATAACTTGACGACTAGGAGAGATATGTTGAATAATGATGGTAGAACAACAGAAGATCAGATTGCATCTAGGTTCTGAGCAGTGATGGCGGTTTTTTCTGGGGGGAGACGGTGAAAATCTGAAATTTTTTGGGAAAAAAGTGAAATTCTGGGGGAAAATATCAAAAATTTTGAGATTTTCATCCAATTTTGGCCATAAATTGTGATTTTTGCCAAGATTTGGTGATTTTGGGCCCCAAATTGCTGATTTTGGACCCCAAATTGCTGATTTGGGCCAAAAATCTGTCAATTTTCTTTCAGCCAGGGGGGAAACTGCGAGGGGGCAAGAAAAAATTGGGGGGGGGGGGAAATTCCCCCATGCCCCTCTGGCACCGCCACTGGTTCTGAGGTTGTTAGGGCTCCTGAATTGTTTTTAAAAGCAAATGCATAAAAGGCGAGCCTAATGCCACTTCCACTTGCATAATGGTGTAAACACTCTTGGATATAATTATACTCTGTGCAGCTCAAAGTACAAAGTAGCGATGTGAGCGTATACATTGTTCCGCCTTTCAGCACGCGCTTTTAAAGCAAAGCACAAGTGCACTGCAACTGAAAGGCGGCACTGGGTATACGCGTGCTTCGTCACTTCATACTTCAGAGGAGACAAAGTATAGCACGGGTGATTTTGCACTAATATGTTAACATTATTATACATACTAACAGTAACACACAAGAAGCAAGGCTTCATGATCTAACCCACAAGACTAACGAACTTGAAGTGGATCTGAATCTAACAAGGTAATTAACAATGGTAGTCTTAATAAGTGATAAACATTTTAGTCAATAGACACAACTAATTTTAAACCTATAATTCTTAAGTGATTTGCAATTCAAATCCTCTTTCTAAGCTACTTTGATTGCAAGATGTTAAAGGAACATGGTTGAATTGAAGGTCTTGCTATACACTGTTCCTTCCCATCCAAGATCACTTGGTTGAGAATTCATCTAGAGGACTGGACTTACCTCTGTTTCTCATGGTTATTTTAACCGGGAGCTAGCACACATTTGTTACACACCTCTCAAGTACAAAAGGTTTGAGTGATTAAATCTGTTGACGACTGACGGGACCCCTGAAACGTGATCTTAAGTGGCCGCAAATGGTGCCTTAAGGAGAGGGGGCCAAACCCACGTTTTGTAGCCAGGGGTCAAATTTTTAAATTGAATCCAATCATGTTGAAAAGCCACACCATTTATTGTCTAACCCATAATGATTCAGAAAAGGTATAGTTTGTAATATGTGCAGCCTAAAGTTTCAAGAGTTATAGGCTAAAAAACGCAAAAATCAATAATACAGGGTCAATTTCAGTTGTACAGGGGTCACAATTTTAAAGTTGCGCCGATTGTTGATAAAAAGGTGGCAATTATTGGTGAGTTCATAGGTTAAAATAAGGAATAATAGTTTTAAACTGTCTTAAATGCTTAGTTTCCAAATTGGGGGCATAGAAGGTCAACGACCATTGCATTCAATGGGGCTTGATCTTGTACCCCCCTACTGTTCTTAAGCAAGCATTTGAGACACTTAAACTATTCCTTATTTTAATCCTATAGCTCCACCAATAATTGCACATTTTTTGTCCAAATCGGAGCAATTTTAAAATTTGACCCCTGGACAACTGAAATTGGAACCCTTTTTTGATTTTTGCTCTTTTTTAGCCCTAACTCTGAACTTTAGGCTGACATATTACAAACTATACTTTTCTGAATCCTTAGTTCGACACATAACTATGGTAATACTTTTCAACATGATTGGATCATTTAAAATTTGACCCCTGTACAATCTTTGTCTTGGCCCCCTCTCTTAAGGCACCCCCACTTGCGGCACTTAAGAATCCTTTCAGTGGTTCCTGTCAGGCTGTCTCCATATTTAATCACTCAAACCTTTTTGTACTTGAGATGTTACAAAGTGGCTATCCCAGGGCTATTACTGGTGTGAATCCTGAATGTCCAGTGATTTTTCTTACTGGCTGTCATTGCTGTTGCGTGCATTATGATTTTGTTTGTTTTAACCACAACCTAAACCCCAAACAGCTTAATCAAACATAAAAAATCCTCAAACACAGGCATCAGGGCTGTACAACATTTTTTTCCTTTCCTTAACCCCCTGAGGTCTACCGGCCGCTTTTATTGGTGTATACATTGGGTTATTTGATGTATCTAGCCCTCATAGACAATTTAGACAACCTTAAATGTTGTACAAATATATGCCAGATCTATTTTGATTGGTTACTTCCAAAGGTTAATCCTGATATATCATGTAATGAGACAATCAGAGATACTGTAAGAAAAGTGGTAGACCCAGGGGTTAAAGGTGCTTGTTCCAATTTTCGGTCTCTATCGTGTCTCTACTTGATATGAGAGCCTCCTGACACTTGTACACACTGAGATCAAAGTACCGTGGGAGGAAACAAAACTTTGCCGTTTGATGTTAGGACCGATATTGCAAAGTGCAACGCCTATTCACTACTGTGCTAATATGATGGTTAACCACTTAACGGTAGTTTTTTATCTGAATCTTGAGAAAGAAATGGATTGAAAGCTGAAATTCAGGATAAACAATAGAGAAAATATTACAGCTTTCGCCAATCTGATATCAAACTATACTACTTCCCAGTTAAAATCAGGGGGGTCCCAAAAGCACCTTTAACATAGTACTTTTTACTATACATAATGTCCTAAATTTTTAGGGATTTTTATTTGGACAAGAAGAAGTATGAATGTAAGCAACTTCAAACAGCTGTGTACGATGAGAAGTCAAGGAGAGAGATCTTACATCAACAGTTGAAGGAGATACAAGCCAGCTGGATATCGAGATGCAAATGCAAGACAAACTCAACAAAAGGATACCCCTCTTATGTTTACCAAAATTTCTCTGCAAAATCTGATCTAGCGTCATTCAAAACGGTTGCCACCTATGCCCTTGTTTAGTAGAACTAGAGATTCTGGGTCATGCATGTGCTATTTGCAAAATGCATGTAGTAAGCAATTTTGTTGATAAAATATTGTGCTTATGCATTTGTCTTTCACTTATTTATGATTTGACTTACAGCATTTTATGTTAGAAGCCATTGCTGTACCTGATGCTATCAGTGATAGGTGATGCAATGTTGTAGGTTACAACAGAGGTAGTTGTTTCTGACCATAGCTGATGTCCAATGTTTTATTCTTACCACCCCCCCCCCCCCCCCCTTTTTTTTTTTTTTTTTTTTCACCACCCACGACCACCACCACCAACCAGGGTGCAAAACAAGGATTCTGAAGGGCACATCAATTTAGAAGGCAATTACATGTAAAAGAATTGCTAAACAATAGGATAACTTCTAGGGCATCAAGGCAACTGGTAGGGGCACCAACAGCAATTGCCTTCGGTTATTTTGCACCCTGCCACCAACTGACAGTGACCATTAAAAAATCCATTGAGATTTTAGCACATCATATTTGCTTGAATTAGTGATTACCTGCAAAAATACTCAAATTATAGTTTCACTGGAATTATATTTGTTGCCCTGATGTGATAAGTCCAAAGGACACAAACTGAACAAAAAGAAGTATTTGTATATTTTGACAAAAGAGGAAAAGAAAGAAAACTGTTTTCTACTGGTTTCAAAAATCTTACATTCAGTAAGTTTAAGTCCTTCATCAGATTTCATAGTCTGAACAACACTAGTACAAGCTTCTTTTCTGTTTCATATAGGTGTGCAGAACTTGAATCAGAGTTGCTCGATGCAAAGAGTAAATTACTGAAGCCAGAAAGAAATCAACTTGCAACTATGTCTGACAATCCAACTGAGACTGAAGAAAACCAAGATTTGAACCAGACATCACAGCTCTCTCCAAACAAAACAGCTAAACAAGTGCAAAATCAAACAGATGATAGAAAGAAGGTAAAAGATGGGTCCCCTTACCTAGTGAATGAAAATATCAATATCAAATTCCCTCTTTTATGAGAAGTACACAATTTTGAGCATTACCATTCATAGGTACAGTTTTCTAGACATTACCAACACAACTGTGCAAAGAGCTCAAGAATTTTGAAAATTGGGGACAACACACTTCATTAACAAATTTTTTTGTTTTAATTTTTTTAAAGTGAACTCAGTGTTTTACATGTAAGCATCTTTAAATGCAATATCAGTGATTTACTAAATCACCAAATCAAGAAAATCAGATTTGTCCATGTCTGTAACAAGTACAGCTATCCTAACATACCCTGGAAGTGCTAAGACTGAAAGCAGCCTAATAAGGACAAAATCTGATATTTTATTCATTCCTGTCTGTACGAATACTTATTCCAACACGTAATTGAATGGAGATTCCAATCTTTAAGAAATGCTGTTTTCTTCCTTTTATGTACATTTTTCAGTTGCAATAATAACTTATGAGAATCCTATCCTACATGCGTATCCATCACATTAAAGTTATTACTGCAAATTTCAAATATTTTGGCTCTTTCAGGGGAATCACTGATAGTGTCTTTAAATGTTAAAACTTTGGTACTTTTCAAAACATTTTGATTGGCTACATAACCAAAATAACTTTCCTTATGTAACACATTGAAACTTCCTTCATAATTGATAACAGAAAGAAGTTCTGCAAATGCAAAATCAGTAGGCATGTTCAGACGATCATTGTTAAGTCGTTGGTAAGATCGTTGGTAAGCACAGTCATTGGTAAGCTCGTGAGTAGTGACCGTCTGAACAACATCATTGTTAAGCTAACAACGAGTTAACAACGACGATTTACTTTTAAGAAATCTTAAAAGTAACGAGCTACTTGTGAGTGATCGTCGTTGGTAAGTGCTGTGTGAACAGTGCTACTCACGACGTCGATGTTAAGGGTGACCTCATCGTGAACTTGTAACAACACCCAGGTCACTATTCCGTATAGGCGGGTTTCGTCGAGTGCCCCAAATTGTGTAGCACGACCGTGGATAACATAAACGACGCCAGTTTAGTTTGTGTTGTTCATCAACTTTGGGACCAGCGGGTCTTGTGCTTGTGGTGTACAGTTTACCGTTTTTTCCATTATTTTTTGATAATAAATAAAGGCCCAAAAAAAACTTAATTAAATAACTTGATCGGTATGCAAATCTAAATAAGTACATATTCATTGTTATATTTATATGATTTGGATTAAGTGAGGCAATCGTTAATTAATCACAGCAAGTGCTAATCAAAATGTGCCGTAAACCGGCCCACTGAACGTAACTCTGTCCTCCCGTTGATGATGCATGACCTGGTTTTTGATGTCATGTTTGGGGCTGGACGGATCGCTTCTCACTGATTGGTGTGTTTGTAGGGGAATGATAATCGTCATAAAACAGAGTTACTGCACAAATCCTCTGTAGATTGCAGTAATAACGAAACGAAAAACCAGAAGCCAAAATATCGCTTTTAAAAACACTCTGCTGAGGATGCAATGTTGGCCTTGTTTACAATGGGTGAGTTTTCCCGGGGGTTGTTCGAGAGCAATACACCGGTCAGGTCAGCGGCAAAGCGGCGCGGGCTTACTAGACTGCTACTTCCGGCTATTTACCAATGACAGATGACGGCCGCTTCACTGGTAACTTTGGAAGGGCATCGTTTTTAAGTTCCGTGTGGACGTGCGTCATTGTTAAGAGGCGTAATGAGGATAAAGAATTTTTTCGTTGGTAAAGCTACTTTCGAAAGTAGGCAACCGTCTGAACACACCTATTATCAAGAATTCACACAATTTCATTCAAATTGGCTTGACTTCAAGAGGAAGCAAACTAAGCAGTTGATGTAGCTCATGGGTGAACTGCCTAGTTTTAAAAATGAAAATACAGGAGGTACATTTTAGTACTTTTGTTAAATGTAGCTTTGCCACTCTAACTAATACTCAAATCATTTGATGTGCAATGACCACAATTATTTAGCACAAAGTGGGTGGATTCATGCTAAACCTAACACGACTACCCTAATGCAGCAACAGGCAGCAGCAAGATATCTGCAATCAACAGTCATGTTGTTGGAGTGGATCTATTGCACTTTTGATTAAACATGGAGTTTTCCATAAAATGATGTGTTGTAACTGCATGAGTTACAAGACCCGATAAAATCTCAGTTGAAAATCCTCTCTCCCCCATCAAGCGTTATTTACATTTTACTCATATGTCATATCATTTCAATCTCAATTTTCCCAGCTTGCTGAGCTCCTTGGCAGGACAAAAATCTAGAGGACCAGAATGAGATGGACAAGATTACCATTGATCCCTGACTGAGGAGAACAAGCATCTGAGAGGCATCATATCTAAATTAAAGGACAAAGCCTTCTCCAAATGGTAATGTATAGTATTGTTGAGGTCCATTCACACTTCACTGCATGCAGGTCGAGACGTGTAGCCAAGCCCTGTGGTACAGGGGGAAATTTCCCGATAAGTGCAACAAATGTCACACGATCGAAGCAAAAATTTCCCGGTCGCAGGGAAAAGAATCATGAAAAAGAGTTGTTTTGAACATGAATATCATGTTTTATTTCCCCTAACAAAAATCAGAGGGGCACTATGCCATCCCCTTCCCCCACCTGGCTATGCCAACTGAATTGCAGTGCAAGGCTGTAGGTGTTGAAAAATGGCTGAAAAACCATCTCGACTCAACACAACACCCAACCACAGTTCAAATTGCATTGACCTGCTGCTGTGTAGAGTTCAGAGATGGTTTTCATCCATTTCATACACTGCCTTGCAGTGCAGTGAAGTATGAATGGACCTTTACTTTATTTGTTTTTTATGTTTGATTATTTAAACTACTTGCACCTTGCCAAACTTCACGTTTGAGTTTGGCATTCCCAGGATTAGTAGTTTCCAAATTTTTATGTTATAGAATGATAATATTAAGTAATACAGAACAGAAAGTAAATATTAGTAGATTTTTATTCCTGTCAGTTCATTAAAAGTTTTTGGGGCGTGTCGATGAGTCCATTCGTTCTGAGAGGGTGTGTATGCGTTCCTACTGAATTCAATAGAATTCTAATGGGCGATGTTCAGATCAGATCCTAAGGCCATAATTAAAAAATGTCCTTTTCTCATGAAGAAAATAATGCAAGGCAAATGCACTGAATAAAATTCCAAAACATCATACTTGAACAAACTGAAGCATTCAAAAACATAAGAAAATAAAATGATAGGAATAAGTAATTATTACTCACCAAAATTTATGTGTCAATTATTGCGGGAAGAGGGGAATTCCACTATAAGACATCCGCCACCATTTTTACAACAACACCAGGAATTGAAACTATGTCGTGTTTTTCCAGGGTTGTGATTTTTCTATATCAAAACGTGCTTTCATGCATTTTCCTTCATTCAGTTTTTTCGTCACTAAGGAATATTAGAAAATTCAAATCGTTAAGCTCGTTTACGTGGTTTTATTTATTGTCTGTTCCAGAATTAATGTTTGACGGATCTTTGTCTATCATATATCTAAGTACTAAAAGTTGTGGTCATTCAGTAACGAACTACAATATTTACGTGGACTATTCCTCCTCAAGAGTAAGAGGTTCACCCTGGCCTCTATGTTAATGACACTTTATCCTTCTTGATTGTTCAAACAAAGGAATCGATGCATGTCTCGATTGTACGGACAATCTATCAATTGAAATCTGGTATGAAGCCTACATTATTCGATTTACTAAAAGGGTCATGTAAAATTGGGTTTTTAAAGTATCTATTCTGTGAAACAAGTTGAGAATTTCAGGTTAATACGGCCTTTAGTTTTGACATCAACACATACCCTCCAGATGGTTGGTACATCGACAATATGCGGTTCGACAGAATAAAAATTCAGACATTAACATAGAGCAGGAGCAGAAATACACTAGGGTTTATTTAGGGAGTTCGTTAATGCCCGACTACATCTAAGGTTTTTGACACCTTTAGTAGTTAGTATGGACCCTCTACATCATATCAATGCAAGGTAGTTAGTGGCTGTCAAATTGTGTTGTCACTTTCTCAATAGGGGCCAATTTAGTTACACAGGGGTCAAACTTTTCAATTACTCCAAGCATGTTGACATGCATGCCCATATTGTCGGTCTAGTCACAAGGATTCAAAATGTATAGTTTGTACCATCATGACCCACTGGTTTTAGAGTTATTGCTAAAAATGGCTAAAGTGCAAAAAAAAGGTCAAACGCAATTCGTACAGGGGTCAAATTGAAAGTTACTCTGATAATTTTTTAAATCTTGCAAAATTATGCCTAAGGAATGAGGACTCCCAAAAAGTATGGTTGATAATGTTTAAAATGTTTATTACCGAGATAAAGGTCAAGGTCAATGCAAATTGATTTGTTGACCATGACCTATTTTGTACATAGCATGATAAAATATGCATTGCAGATGCTAAAACTATTCCTTATTTTGACACAATTAAAGCTAGATGACCCAATTGTTTATTCAGCTTGTGTACATTTGAGATTTTCATATTGATGGAATTTTAAAAATGGAAATTGACCCCTTTTTTTTTTTTTTTGACTTTTAGCCATTTTTACCCAATAACTTTAAAAGCATGGTAATAGATGGTACAAACTATACATTTTTGAATCCTTACGACTAGACCGACAATATGGCATACATTTAAACATGACTGGATAATTTAAAAGTTTGACTCCTGTGTAAACTTAAATTGGCCCCTATTGAAAAGTGACAATACAATTTGAGACCACTAACAACCTAGCATTGATTGTAGAGGGTCCATACTAACACCAAGTGTGTCAAGCTGAGATGTAGTGGGACATGAACGATGATGGTTGACCCAAGTCCTTGCTCCCGCTCTACATAAGGGTACTCGCCAATATTCTACTGGTAGCTTCCATATCTTAGTGTATTACAGTTGCATTCACTGGTGTATTACCAAGTGGATTACAGAGTGATCAGTAACCGTCACACAAAATGGACCATTTTATCAAATACTAACCTATAAGGTTCGATTTGTAATACATCCTTGGGAATAAAATATGTAACATTTGCATGCCATCTGAGTATCTATCGCCTTGTAGTTTAAGTGAAGACTTGGGATTAGAAACTCTGGCACTACTGGCTGATTTCATAGGTTAATAATGGGCTTATATGATGTAATTAGCCAATCACAGACAATGATAACCAAAAACTTAAAGTTACATACAGGTATGGAAAGTCTATTTTGCAGTTTGTTCGATTCCCGATTTTAAAAAGCTAACATTTTAGGTCTAGGGAGATACAAAATAATTTAAAGTGCAATGAGAGTTTGTGGAATTCCAGTATTGTGTCTTATGTATACTGTTTCATAAGGACCCAATAGATTTCTTACCTTATTAGCTAGCTATTGGCTACTTACTTAATTCGGGGCTTTATTTCAATATAAAACATCGGCTGATTACAAGTATTTGCTCAAAAGTACATTAGATTTTCATATTTTTGTACCAAAGAAATAATTCCAGCTTAATAATACATGGGGATATTTTGATTAGAATGATAAAATCAATGACAAAAATCTGAATTTTCGCATTTTTAGGGCACCTGTTATGTGAAATCGCTCTTTGCACCTTTAATACTTATAAATTGTGTTCTGATAATAACTGTGAAAATCTCTGCGAAAGAGTACCTTTTTAAAAGATCATAAAAATTTGCCTTCCCAGGAAGGAGAATCCCGACAGCAGACTGGAGGATATCTACCACGCCCTAGCCAAGGCCCAGGTCAAAGCCCATGAGCAATGAAACTAGCTGAAAACCCTGATGTAGGCTGAATAACCACTACCACTGCATTTGGTGTACGCTACGGCACAATCTCCAAACCAAGCTCCAGGACTAGGCAACTTAGGATCTGATAGTGGTTAGAACTAGAAGATTAAGATCTACACCAGGCCAGATTCACAAGCTCTCGTAACCAAATGCAATGACATCATTAAAACTTTCCCTGTGAACCGTGCTAGAAGTGCCCAGTTTGACAAGTTGCTTCATTGTTTTAGCGCAGATAAGCTGAACCATTGTTAAAAGATAGGGAGACATAGGCAATTTGAGCAGAACCGGACCTGATTTTAAAAACATAATGTATCACCTCTAGGTGTTTTTCAATGAAACGATAACCCAATATTGTCTGGTCTGCCCACATAATTGTGCTGGCTGCATGACACCACAGGCCAATCTGTACCACTAATAATCCTTGATGTTAGAGGCCAGGAAATTGCCTAGCATGGGTCCAGGAAGTGTGTTAAGTACTATAGCCGAATTTCAAAATTATTGTTGCCTTAACGTCACGGATCAATGACCTTTAGGTTTGTTGATATTTAAATCCAAAATGGGAAAAAAGGGGCAGATTTTGAATAAATCTGAAGTTACTGGGATAATGACATGTCTAAAGATTGCCAGCTCCAGCTATACCTGGTCAGCAAGTACAACAGCTTGATATAAGATTACATTATCGAGGTGCGAACAATTGTGTCTACTTGGGTTCGACTAACACCGTGGACTACTTTGACGATTCTAACATCCCAAATTTCCTGGGTTAAAGGACAGGATATTTTTACGACAAGTCAATGTAAGATGTCTTCATGATTTTGCCCCAGGGCTCCAGAAATCAACATGAAACCCTTGGATATACTGTCTTCACACGGTATAATGCACCACTGGAGTATACAATCTCATCGGTTTAAAGCAGAACAAGACTAAATGGTGGCTACTAGTTTCAGAGTGAAATACAAGCCCAGATTCAAGGGGGAAAATGGTAGTACAGGGAAAAATCTAAAATGGCCACCAAAAAAACTAAAAACAAGCAAAAAATTGGAATTGTACCAAAAATGGCAAGAAAGTATGTTCTGCGAACTACCTGGTCTATCTTTACCCAAAGTTCAAGCCAGTGGAAACTCTCCCAGTCATTAGGCCGGCACATGCAGTGGTCCTAATGCACAGCAATGCGCTTCAGGCACGCAGGCAGTGTCTGAATGATTCTACATTACGTCTCGCTACTTGTCCCCTACAATATACCAATTATTGTGCTTCTTCCCAAAATACCTGTCTCATTCTCAAGTTATTCTTATTCGTTGATTGCTTTTAAATGAGTTTAACGTTACTAAACAGCCATTTTTGAGAGCAACCCTCAATTTTCAAAATTGAGATTTTTGCCAGAGTTGTGTTAGAAATTTTCTACTAAAACTACTTACCTGCAATGGTAATGCTCAAAAGTGGCAATTTTCATAAAAGAACGATTTTGTAATGGAATAGGGATCCCCGATTGTAATTAATGGTGGAATTTGAAATGCCAAGTCTGTCGGCCATGTGAAAACATAGTGCCACCTCATGAAAATGACATCTAACTTGACTTGCCTGAACAATGGAACAAACTAATGGATGAGCGCTACATGTACATGGCACTATTGCTGGCTATTTCATATTGGAAGGAGGTTTCCAGCAGCCCTTAATTAGTGTCGGTTTAGATATTAATTATCCTAATGCAAAAATTTCTTCTTTTGCATCACATAGACATGTTCGAGCTTCAACAGGTAAGTTGACTAGACGTTACCAATACAAGTGTGCAAAAATCTCAATTTTTTTTAAAACTGGGCCACTCTTCAAAAAAACTTGCTGTTATGCCTTTAAATCCATATAAGCTCTGAGATTTACCTAAAATAATGAAGATGATTCGCATGGTGCCTTGTCCAAGAAGTACTAAAACAAAAGCAGAACATCTTCAATATTTTCAGTTTCAATTTGTTTGTGCTGTCTAACTAATGCTAATTAATGACTTGTTTGTATGAGGAAAAGAAGGGGGTGTGAAAAAATGACACATGTCAAAATCATTTTTAAAAAGATGTAAGTGTTGTAATAGATTTTAAGTGCAATTTATAAATACCAAGAGAGTGCTCAATACAACAGTGTAACTTCAAGCACAATTGGGAGCAGTGTTTGTTTTAAAGAAAATATCAGGTAATGACTTCAACCATTACATATGTATTATTTATATGAACATTTTTGTGCAGATTTGAGGCTATTTTTATGAACTCCCATCAAATTCTGGGCAACACTCTACAAAGAACTTGACACACTTTGACCTGAAAAGGGTATTTGGTATTAGGAGCCATTTTTCAAACCTAAGTATCGAAAATAAAAAAATGGGTAGACAAACATTTGTGCAATGTATAGGTGTTAAAAGACAAAGGGTATTTGGTATTAGGAGTCATTTTTATGAGAATTGAAAATAAAACAATCTGGGTAGATAAACCGTTGTGCAATATTGTACATCGGTGTAAAAACCTTGTCATATTTAAGTTTTTCTACATCGATTCTATTTTGGAATCTATACACCAATCCGGTTTTTACACATTCCAACCTCACTGGCAGCCATACTGGGGTGCATCCTGCTAGAATTCACCCCAATGTGCAGATTAAGTGTGCTTTTAATTATAGCTTAAAATCGTGTAGCAGACGTACAAAAGATTTGGGTAGGTTTTTGGTTTGTAGTCCCCCATAATGGCGGATCAATTTGACGCATCATTTGGCTGGTCGGCAAATTTGTCTATACACTAAAATGTTATGACCAACATGCTGTGCTAAATGTGCTACTAAAGTGTGTGTGGCACAGTACATGTATCACTTAATGTATATGGTGCATTGCGCTTGTAACAAGAAGTGTGGTGATAGCATAAGTGGAGTTCATTATGTCACTCATTGTGGTTGCCAATGCCTTATGTATTGCACCTATTGATTAAAAAAATATGTGAAAAAATTTTAAAAAAAATTTGCAGTATTTTTTATAACACCAAGTACTTATACTGAAATACTTATCATTATATTGTAAGGTTTATTTTGTACATAAACTTACATATTACTGAATTCAAGAAAATACAGAACTCATTTTATTTTTGTTTAAGGAATTTAAAAGGAAGTAAAGTTTTGAAATACTAAAGAATCCTGTTCCAAAACCAGGTAATTTTACATGGATATAATTTGGTAATGACCAATCTTATAGACTTTGTAGATTCTTAAGATTTCTACATTCGAGGGAGGTGTGAATATTGCTAATAATTTAAAATGTATGCATTTTTATTCCAATTGATGAAGTGAGACTATATAAAAACAAATATTAAATGGTTTAGCAGTAACAAACAAAATAAATCTTGAACTATTTTTCTGGATATAGAATCCTACTTTTGGATCTTTCCATACAGTTTGAATTTAAACAAATTAATTTGAATTCCCACAAATGTCTATAGGATTAAAGTTCTATAATATTGCAAAATTATATACTTCCTTTCATGTTGTTTTTTTTTTTTTTGTAATTTGAAAAAAGTGTCTGTATCATTTGGAATCAGAAGAAGCCAAGTTATGTTTTTATAAGTGATTTAAGTAATTGTAATATTATTGTTGTATAGCATACATATTGTACATGTCCTAAAAGCAGCATCCAGGCCTGACCTCTCTGGGTTTTGTGAAACAAGCTAAAGCGCAAGTCTAAGAAAATCTGAACATTAATTTTAGAAAGAGCCATTTCCACAGGCTGCAATATTTTGGATGAAAAGAAATGTTGGACTTTAAAATATAGTTCAGATCCAGCCATTTTTTGTTAAAGTTATGTTATTATTATTATGGCTGTAGAGTTATTGACAAAAATGTTCTTCAGGTTTTTTTTAAATGTTTTTTACTTGAAAGAGCCACCTTTTATCTAATCATGCCCCAAAGTTTTCTTATTATTCCATCAAGATCCCAGATCAATGTCTACAAGGAATTATACACAATACTCATAAATTTGCTAAGAACATCAAATATAACACTTTATGTTAAGCTCTGATGATGTCGTTTTACTAGAGTGTCGAAAGCTCAGCCTTCCAATTTGAATGCCTCTAGGGAAAGATTATTTTCTACTCATGTTTACCAACCTACCAAGTAGTTTCAAATCATTACACTTTATGGTTTTATTAATCTAGTCAATGTTGGTTTTCACTTTCAATTCAAAACAAACACATATTGGAATCATAATTTCACATTCATAAATGTAAATGCAGTTTCTGACTTCTGGCAAAATTTGACATTAGACATCGAGTTTCTAAGGAAATCTGATGAGTAGGGTAAAGCTGGTAACCATGGTAGAACTAAAAAGAAGATCTAACTACAAGGGCGTCAGCTCTGGAGAGCTAATGGCGGCCATCCAGCACATAGGCGTCAGAAATGGCATCCGGTCAATTGTCTTTTGCTCTAAAAAAAAAAAAAAAAAAAAAAATTTGGCAAATTTTCAGACAAGATAACTCCAAAAATACCGAAGTAAAAGGTAAGGTTTAACTTTCTTACGATAGCAATCGGTCTTCTCTAGGGACGGTTTTCTCAATTTTTCATTTTTTGATTTCTAACTAAAGATATTCTCCAATATATACTCAAATTTTGGAAAAGAAAAGTAAAAATCACACTTTTTTGACATTTTTCCTTATATTTCGAAAAGTAGCTCTATTTTTAAAAAATGAAAAAACCGTCCCTAGACAAATTTGTCTTGTTTCTAAAAAATAACATAAGAAATCATGAAAATTCAAATTGTTTTTGTTATGCTGTCTGAAAATTTTGGGGCAAAATCGTGTTTTTTTAGTATTTTTCTCAAAATACGGAAAGTTTTACATTAATCTGATGCCATCATCGGATTCATCGTCCAATTTTCTTTCTAGAAATGTATACTTTTACATACAATAATTAAATATTTGCGAAGTTACAAACCAAAATAGATACTCGGAAACTCAAGGTTCACACTGCCCTTAAGCTCTGATGATGTCGTTTTACTAGAGTGTCGAAAGCTCAGCCTTCCAATTTGAATGCCTCTAGGGAAAGATTATTTTCTACTCATGTTTACCAACCTACCAAGTAGTTTCAAATCATTACACTTTATGGTTTTATTAATCTAGTCAATGTTGGTTTTCACTTTCAATTCAAAACAAACACATATTGGAATCATAATTTCACATTCATAAATGTAAATGCAGTTTCTGACTTCTGGCAAAATTTGACATTAGACATCGAGTTTCTAAGGAAATCTGATGAGTAGGGTAAAGCTGGTAACCATGGTAGAACTAAAAAGAAGATCTAACTACAAGGGCGTCAGCTCTGGAGAGCTAATGGCGGCCATCCAGCACATAGGCGTCAGAAATGGCATCCGGTCAATTGTCTTTTGCTCTAATAAATCCTCACACAGCAGTATTGCTGTGAATGTGAGGTGAATCCAGCCACACCCATTAACAGGGACAACACCTGATTCAAAACTTTGAATTCAAAACATTAGATCAATGTAGAATCCCAGAATTATGTTCTGAAAATGCATAAATAAGTAATTCAAGTAAGTGCTGGATGCTGCTTAAGGAATTATCATACCACAAGTGCCACAGATTGCCACACTAGTATTTGTAATGTAAGCTAACGTTTGTACATAGATGAATCCCATTCAGACTACAAGAGAAACAAAATTGATCACAATCATATCATATTCAATTTCAGGCAACACTGGCTCAGAAACATTGAGCTAAAAAACTATGTTCAACACATCTTATACATTCTTAAAAAAATATGTTCTACTGTGTGGGGTTTCTTTTAAATTGCATTTGGCTCCCTTTTGGGGGGTTATTTCATTGATTTGCAGCAAATATTTGATTTATTTTTCCTTTTGATGATTATTAATAATAAGTTTGGGCTACTTCTAGCCCACATTCGCTTCAGCGGTTCCATTGTTTTAGTGCAGTGAATTTGAACTATTACTCAAAGCTAGCGAGACATAGCAAATCTGACTCATCCTGCCCTAGATTTCTAGCCTGAGTGTCTCACCTCGAGGCCGTTTGTCAATGAAACTGCAACCTGATATTAGCTCGTCTGCGCACACATGTGCCAACGGGAGGTCAGTAATTGCCAATCTTTGTCCCTAAAGTTCCTGGTGTGTGAGGCCCATGAATTTGCCTAGCACGGGTCCAGGGAAAGGGTTATCACCATAAACAAAGTGCTGTTGCATATTAGTGATATGCAGGAAATCATCAATCATTTCAGGTGGCAGCTGGACAAGCGCTCATCTCTATCTTCACTTAGATTATAATATTCCCCATAACAGCTCCCCAGATATCACTTGGGTCGACGAGGTAATTGAGATTAAGTGTCTTGCCCAGGGACACAAACAGCGAGGCTCGAACTCACAATTTATTATTTTATTATTTCTGAAAATTAAAAAAAGGAAAATGTTCAAAATGGGCTGATCATATAACTCTATATGATAAATCTGATTTTTACAAAACTATTAAATGCAAAATTTTGGGAGGGCAAGATAGGGTTGTGTCATTTGGGACTTGGGGGTAACCTGTTAAAAAACTCCTCAGTTTTGCCGCATTTGTCAAGCCCATTTCATGTGAAAAGTTTATTATTCTTATAATTTTATTTGAAATGAAAAAAAGGACATTTTTTTCATGAATGAGGCTATTGTTATAATCATTCAAATTGGGGCCTTGAGTTTGTTTTCTTGTTTCCTGTTTCACGAAAACACCGCTGCTAAATAGAATAGTTTACCTATGTGATTCCTTCCTTACTTGTGATTCCCTCCACAAAATTTTTAAAAATTGCACCATTAAGAGAGCACCATCCAACAAAACAAAGGTTGCCAGTTTGAATTCATTCAGATGGTTAAAGTTTTCATATAAAGTCCCAAGTATGCATGATTTACTTACATTTGATTCCTCATGTTCTGTAGTTTGTCATTAGCACTTAACAGAATAAATGGCAATACCTTACTTGCATACTTGAGACTTCTATATAAAACTTCCATCAGTTTACATTTATATTTTGGGGAAATGCCCAACTTGTTCACGATGTTCAAACTCTTGTTTTGCTATTGTATGTTACTAATTGTGTCCGATCAGTTTTTTTTTATGAACAGATAGTTAAATTTCTTTTGGTCGAATGGGTCTAATCACTATTTATGCAGGTGACACAAGTCACCACAATTTTAATTTATTGTAATCACTAAATTATTTTATAATGTACATTTTTGTACATACAGTAGCCTTAATCTACTATTTATTGCAAATGGCGAAATCCCATCACAATAATAATCATTGTCATCGCTAACCACTTCACCTTGAAATTTGCAGTACATGAAAAGCACATGTACATGGCAATGCAAAATGATATATGTAGCACTATACACAAATTAACAGTATAGTAAACAGTAGAAGTAGCAACAGTATAGTGTAGTATAAAGCTAGTATAGTTGTACCAGAAAAGTATTAGTAGTACCAAAAGCATAACTTTGGAACTCTTTATTTTATAGGATTATGGAAAAACAAAGTTTCATTTAAAATAAATTACAAAATATATACAGGACAAGTTTAACTTTTACTGATCAAGTTTAACTTCAGACTAATGATGGCAAAGCTCTATACATGTAAGTGTGGATAATTAATGAATTTGTCAGCTTGATTTTCAGTTCCATTAATATAAATTAATTAGAGTAATAGGCACTATCAATGATTTTTCAAATATTTTGACTCTTTCGGGTGGATCACTGCTAGCGTCTTTAATTAAGAAAATCTATTTTCAGTTCAGAGAGCACAATGAATAGTTTAGTCACTGGGAATTATTCAGGTCACAAGATGATGCACAGTTAATTTTATCCAATACAAACATGCACATATGCGATGAACATGAACAAACCCACACACACACATCCATATATACACACATGTGCACACACATACATATACACACAAGTGCATGCACATATACACACAAGTGCACACATAATACACACATGTGCACACACATACACACATGCATATACATACACACATGTGCACACACATATACACATGTGTGCATATACATTCACACGTGCACATATACACACATGTTCACACACATATACCACAAACACCTGTGCATTAATAACAAAATAATATTAGCAAGAAAAATATAATTTTTCTGATCAAATTTGTCATATGTATTTATTCACTGTAAAAAAGGGGAGTTTTTCTGAGGGAGAAAAATTAGAAGTCATTCCAGCCTGAATCTTCCACGTTGTATTTTATGCATCAAGACAAAGGGAACATGTGCCATAACTTATCAATACTTCACTATCTATTCACTAAAGGTAAAAAACAGAGTAAAATGTGAAAAAGTTACAATTGTATTTGCTTAGCCATGTAGATGTAGATTGTAGTAAGCCTATAGGCTATTGTCCTCCTTAGAAGAGTATATACTTATTAGGTTTAGTTTACCATTAAGCTGAAATCATTTCTATGCAATTTTTCTAAAGTTTGATATGTGGAGATGGTAAGAAGAATATGTTAGAGTAATGACTTGGGAAGATGGATCCCCGTCTGTTTTTCATGAACCTTACATGTGTGCCATATCACAATCTTAAGTTTGAGCCAGTGCCTAAACCGGAAGAGAATTGGGCTGTATATGCTACGTGGGGTAAAACACTTGGCAGGTCCAGACCTTTTGGAGGAAACAGACTATAGTTTCAGTATTGTATTTTCACTTCAGCGTCAGGCTACTGGCTTCAAATTACTTACACAAAGCATTTTAACGGTGATGGCCCAATTTAAGGATTATGAATTTTCATCTTATAGATTTGGCCTTTACTCCAAACCCCCTCTGTAAAGTTCTGGTGCCAAATTTTCATATCCGGTTTGATGTGAGAGCTAAAAATTGAATTTGTAAGCCCCATAGAGTACGGTGTAAAATTCAATATTGGTCAACCAAGTGGGGCACATTTTCACTTTTCACTTTTAACTTTCCCCCAAAAATCCTTGCCAAGATTTCCCAACAGGGTAAATGAGAAAAATAGTAGCTTTCTTCTGAATACCAAATGTTGACACTTCCGGTAAATCTGTGGCTTCTGGGAAGAGGCTATTATCGATCGGGCCATGGACCTTTAGCCTATTCTCCTTTTTAGGTAAGCCTGTTGAAATAGATAGACATCTTTTTGATTTTTAACCCCCTTTCTACATTTTGTCTAGGGGTGAGATCACAGAAGTCTCAACTCCAATATGGTAGCTCCGTTTGTGTGCTGTTTGCACCAGGCAAATCACCGTTTGAAAGATTTGATTATATTCATGCGCAACATTAAATATTGGATCTATTAGAAATAAGACTTGTGGTTCGTCCCACTTGAAGCTCCTTGATTTACAATGGGCTGTAAACTGAATAAATAATATTTTTGTAATTAAACTTTGCCTTGTTGTCCACCATGTGTGTGGGGTGGGGTGGTTTTTTTTTTTTTTTTTTTTTTTTTTAGGGTTAGACTGCCCTATATAGGTGGCTCACTTCTGATTGTTTCACTATTATTTGTTTAGAAAAAAGTGCTAAACACTGTTTCAGTGTAAGGTGGAACTGACCCCATTCTTTGCCACTTATATTCCTAACATTTTGTCAGATGAAAAGGCTCCAAGTGGGCCAAAATGCCACTATACACTATAGATATTTACCCAAGGGTTGCATTATGGCCTTGGTCTCTCTAATGTTTTCAATGTAATTTAAAGGTCATGTCAATGTTCCATCTTATTGTGAATAGATTTAGAATGGTGCCAATCACCAAATATGTGCGCCTGCCCATTCTAATCAGATAATTATATTTTTATAAGAAAAAACTGTAAAATGTTTTTATATAATCTGTTCTATGTGGTATTCTTGGTGGGAACTCAGTTAAGAAAAATGTATAGGTTATTTGTATATAATACCTTCATTGGTAAATCATGGACGGCCCTACAGACATCTAAATATCTCAACTTGTGTTTTGCATAGTCATTGTAGTGATTTCCAGCCAAATTTAAAACCATATGGTTTAATATTGGATACAGGGAATTTGAAATATGCTATATCCATTAAAAAATACTCTGTAGATAAAACAAATTCTGAAACCACACTGTTAACGCTTTTCTATTATTCAGACATGCTGTAATTGTAATCACACTGCAAAAGCTCTAAAAACTAAGAAGCTGGCTTTATATCACACTGAAAATGTATCTGTGAAATTTGTTGGTTTTCCTCAAAAAATATGAAAAGTGAGTGAACATTCTGCAATCCCAGTGTCTAGGTTTGTCAGCGTATTCCATGGACTTGTTCTTAAAGTGTATGTGAGTCTTATGTGCCATTGGATGATAAGTACGTACAGTGCCTGTTGGGTCTATCACCTATATTCTATTGTTTATAATTTTTAAAAACAACACCTTTTACACATTTGGATGTCACTAATAGGGTATATTTTGACCAGAATCTATAAAGGAAGCTATTTTGTAAGTGTTAGAATTTGTTAGTATTATCAGTAAGGTATAACATGTTTCCAACATACAACTCCAAATTATTGTGTTTTAAATAGAAGTGTTATTGTCAAAAGGTACCTTAAAGAGACATGATATTTCCAGAAAAAGCGCCCCCACTTTTTGTCGAACCCCATTTTTTGCATATTTGGAATGCTTACAATGGGTTATTAGATCACACCTTAATGAATCATCCGAATACACTGTCTTTATGTATAGATGAGATTTAGATATTTTCTGGTCATGCACGACAGAAACGTCAAAGCACGGTGTTCTATGGGGACGATTACAATAGCAGGCAAGTTCAAACAAGGTTTGCGGTTTTCTTTTGGACTTGTTTGTTCAATAAGCCTTCGAAACGTTCTCGCAAGGTGGTCTACAACTGACCCAGTGAATTTGAGAGAATCGTATCTCAAAAAATACTCCTCCTGTCACTTGTAAATAGCACTTTACATTTGTTAATGTCTGTCATGGTTCTTGGCAAGATTTCACAATCATGTTCATTTCCTCAAAGATGGGTGACCTGATTGACACCTCATACCCAAGAGAAGATATCCGTAGCTTCCCCCAATGCATTGCTTCTAATGGAGGTTTTTGTACAGGTTACTGATGGCTACTGATGTGAATCGTGAGATGAACATGGCTAAAATAACCTATAATCACAAACTTGCATTTTAGAATGTTTCATCTCTAACGATTCACATGATTACCTGTACAGAAATCTCCATTGGAGCAATGCATAGTGGGAAGCTACTGATTTTCTTCTCTTCTCCTACCCTGCCAACCTTACTTCTTCAATTGAGAATTTTTGGTATCAGAAGAAAGTTATAATTT
Source organism: Ophioderma brevispina (assembly GCA_023653785.1). Lineage (NCBI taxonomy): Eukaryota > Metazoa > Echinodermata > Ophiuroidea > Amphilepidida > Ophiodermatidae > Ophioderma > Ophioderma brevispina. The sequence goes on from JAMKCH010026437.1 coordinate 155,578, forward strand.
TCTCAAACATAAATACCCAAACCAAAAGCGGGCCCACTAACCTTGCCTTTTGAATTTGAAACGTAACATATCCAAATGTGGTATACCACATGAAATTAACCCCCCACCGACCTATGAGCCCATTTAGTAGAAAATAGAACAAACCAAATTTTCTTTAGTTCTGTAGCTTTCTTCGACACCAATATTAGCCACTTCCACTAAAATCTGGGGACGAAGCTATTAGCGGTCAGCCATAGGCCTTTAATGATTCCGCTTAGAGAATAAACATATTGGACTGCCATTCCATAGACACATTTAGATGGCAAAACAACAAATCCTATCTTTATTCTCATTCTTATGTTTGTTTGGTTTGTTGTAATCACCGAAAACACTTTTATTTCATAATATTAGTTCAAAAGGCAAAAATCTTCCCCCGCTGTCAAAAAATGGAACCAACCGTACTACTGCGTGCACTGCATAACCTTATAACACGCGTGCGTAAACACTTGCGCGACGACGCCTATCTAATAACGTCTCATATAAGATAGGCCAACAACCAATGATATTGCGCTTGCTTACTAACCCTCGCCCACTGAATAAGATATGTTTGGTTAGACATCATGTGGATTTTTCAGTCACTATACTATTTATCAAAATACCTTTTACAAGAGGTACGCGCGCGCCATCCATAAGGGGCGGGGCTTAGCAGTAATCGCACGATCAAATTAAACGCGCATCACGCTTAAAGTACCGGATCTGTGTTAAAAGGTACTTGGAACTTTAGAAGTTTTCTTGAGGTGAGATTTTGAAGTCTCAATAAAATTTTACAATTTCAATAAATCTCTTGTGTTGTTTTTGTTTGAAGTGTGAAGACTGATCATCTAGTCATCAGAGTTCAAATGTGCATATTCATGACTGGCAACCTCCAGTGGTTTTTGCTTATTATGATTCAATACCCAGCTGGCAATCAACATTGGAATGTTGGAAATTTTATGTTGATTCAAAGTCATTCTTAATTGTCGTTCAAATTTGCAGTTTCGCCGTAACTGTCTGAAATCCCTTGACCTATCGCAATTAGCCACTTCCTTCTAAAGACATGCCCACTGGGATGGGGATACTCAACCTATCATGTATAACATTGTCCAACGTCGACACACTTATTTTTTATGTTTTTACTCAAAATCAATTAAACATGTTTTTATTGTCAACAGGGAACCATAAAACCAATTCCATGCCGAAATAATGAGTACCATTGTTTCCTGGTTTATTTTTTGGTGTACCAAAAGATGCTATTTTTTAATATATCCTAGAAGAGTTAACATCTAATTTGTAAAATTGTGAACTTAATCAGAAGGGTCACCATATTTCACAATAACTTTTAGCAATCTGAATTTATAATGAAAACTTGTTGTTTTACTCATTTTTTTACTAATTAAAAGTTTTAAAAGTTTTTTTATTATTGTTCATGACAAACTCTTTAAGGGACATAATGGCATGAAAGACAAAAGCATTCAGATCGGGATTCAGGCATTGTACTTTAGGCTTGTAGTAAGATATTGATCTGGCAAGTGAAAGATGGATTAGCTGGGATTAGCACATATACAATAGCAATGGTGAGCTGATGGCAACATGTTTTTCAAGTTTGGTAAATGCTGGCAGTAATGTCAGCATCCTTGTTCTAGAAATTGCCACAAACTGCCACCTCCCCTGGAACTCTTCTTGTTTTTACTGTTTTTGCAGAATGTAAACATCAAATTGTTTTCAAACTCAGGGAAGTGATTTTAGTAAGGGTCCTTTTCATTATGTCATTTTTTTTTTCATGCCATTATGTCCCTTTAAAGGTTACATTCTCCGGGAATGCAGTGACATATCAGTTTATAACTATTTGGAATTGGAGTGATTTGACCCCGGATGATTTGGAAATGACCTTGAAAAAATTGGCATCAAATACTGACTACACCAACCAGGTTTCATGACCATACAACCATGTTTAGTGATTTGACCTTGGATGACTCTGCATGACCTTGAAATGACCTTAAAATTTTGTTGGCACTGAATGTTGACCGCACCCACCAAGTTTCATCATCCTACCACATGTTAAGTGATATGACCTTGAATGACACCCACATGACCTTGAAATGACCTTCAAAATTTTCGGCACAAATATGACCACACCCACCAAGTTTAATCATGCTACCACAATTGACAGGTTTAAAGCCATTTAAAGCGGGCACTGTCCATTTTCACAAAACTATGAAATTTCTTCATTGCTCTCAAATGATAGTCTAGGCCATTGGAAGAACAGAGATATATTTTACAACATAAAAATAACATCACCCCCAAACAGATAGGGACCTTGATATGAGGATAGACATCCAGGTAATTTGTAGGCCAACTTTTAAGTTTTCCAAACTTTAATCAACAAATGTATATATTTCATGAATATTTTTGACCGTACTCACTGATATTTAAAACTACAAAGGTTATAGACAGATCAAACATGTGTGCATTAGCGTGGGAACATGCATACGGCATGCGTGTTTTTGTGTTAAACACCATTTTCGTCGTCTGCTGAATTAACGTCGCCCAGTAGTGACGTTAAATTATAAAATCGTTCCGTTTACAATAAGAAGACTGATTTGGTCTTCTACTCATTTCGGGTGAGGGCTTGATATAAAGCCTTACAAACCATGCAAAAAAATATCGATTTTGAAAAATCTTGAGGGCGCCCGCACTATTTTTCAAATGTGCCAGTGTCTCTTTAACGCATTTATTGGACATGTTTGACCTTTGGACCCATGCCACATGCCCATCTCCGAACTCATCTGCCGTCTACTTGAGTGACATCGATGGTGCGAAGAGGACACTCATATTTGCTTAGATCAAAAGAGATTGTTTGACAATGTTTTGTAGCAATTAAGCCTATTTGACATATTTTTAACCCCTATTTTTGACCATATTGACCCTTTGACACATAGGACACACTCAGATGCCAGCCACCCACCTACTTTGAGAACATTTATGTGCTAAGATGGGAACCCACACCTGCTTAGATACCAAGATATTGCGTGGGACACACTCGAATACACACACAGACGAGGGAGCCTTATATAAGACCCCTGAGCATCGCTTTTCCAAAAATAATTGAAAAAACCCCCCCCCCCCCCAAAACACAAAAAAGAAAAAGACCTCCAAAATTTAAGTGATTCTGATATGCATTTGCTGTAATGAGCCAATGAACACTGTGTATTGTGATTTTTGTTTGTACAAAAGTACAGCAGAAATAGCAGTTCTGCTGTGAAAACATGATCTTCTAGACAGATTTATATGAATAATAATTTAATTTTGTATAAAAATCCCTAAAAAATTGTTCACAGGAAAACTGCATGTATAGCTTGTATTATTTGCATTTTGAATTTTTTTTCCAGGTTTATTGTGTTTTAAGAAAAAAATAAAATAATTATATTCTTTTTCAGTGATGAGGGCGTAGAAACATTTAAAAGGGCTAAAAAAAGCAATTGAAAATAGAAAAGCCGTTGCATTTACATAGCCTTCAAGGAGCACTTTTGTGATCCTAGCATTCATTTTTCTCTATGGTTCAACTAGATATAAACCCAAGAATAGGTTATTTCCAAAATTCATTGATTCTGACAGTGCATTTTGATTTTATGAGCAACTGTTTAATATCATGGTGCCCCATAGGCCACTGCCTTGTGAGTTCTGTGTTTACAGCAGGAAAAATCACAAAATTGCAAAATTCTTCCAGAGTACCGTTGTGTTCCTAATAAACGCCCTGCTCTAATAAAACGCCCCCTACGATTTTTGGATAAGACAATTCAAGAAAATGAGGTTAAGCGACCTAAATAGCACGCATTTAATGCCGGACTGTCGTAACCGTATCATAATCGCTGTTGTCATAAATGCTTTCTACAAAGTACGTACAAAGTGCTGTTCGTGGATTCTGGTATAACGACATTCTGGACTCCCAGTAATATTTTATAAAACTGTTGTGTCAGGTGATTTTTGTGGGGATTTTTTGACTTTCCATTTGACTGTAATAAAACGGCCCCTATTTGGAGAATGCAATGCCCCGGCGGCATTATTATACTCCAATTCTCTGATATGTGACCCCGACCCTTCTTGCGGAGGTGAATGAAAAATTCCAATGAGGTGCAGGGACTTCTGTTAATCATGTTATTGTGAGGAAGGAATGTTAAAGCCGGAAATACACTAATTGTGCGGTTCAATACATGAATGAAATTGTATTTAAGTGGCAGGTGAGTGAGTTATATGGCCGGGGTGTGTCCTCCAAGATATTCCAGTGTGGCACGTGCATTGAATTCTTCTTCATTTTCCCTACTCGGCTACTTGAATAGGTCCAACACCTCCAGGGGACGGAACGTAATCAACGCGAATCGACTATAGGAACATTTACGGTAGATTAGATTGTGTATTTGCATGTCGATAGCACCACATACATATTTAGGCCAATGGTTCAGATGATGGTTCAAAATGTAAACTTTTTTTAGGTAAGTGGGGACAAGGCTGTGATAGGGGAGGGGGATCCTCTTAATTCTTCCTATTCCATTATGAAAAGGACTTGATTTTGTGGATGGGGGCATTTTTCCATCCCCCATTGTGCTGCCACTGCAACATATGAACATTTTCTTAAGGCAATAACTATCAAGAAGTTAAAAAAAGTTCACATCATCAAATAACCAGTACTGCACATGTATCTCATTTCAATGTGGTATATCTTTTGAAGTACTTGGGTTGCTCAATTCCCATATCAACACAGGTAAATTTCATACAAGATTGAAGCCCTCGATTGGTTATTTTGACACCAATAGTCATTTTATCATATGCAAGGGTCAATAAATATTGGGCAAAAAAAGTTTGTTTCAGAGGAAATGTGAAAAATGCATATGCGAAATGCAGGATTTAAACAAAACAAAACAAAAAATATTGCATTTTTGACCCACTTTTTAAAATTTTTCCGGCCACTTCGCGGCCGAATTCTTTGCTTTTTTCTAAAAAAATTTCAAAAAAAAATTTCAGTCAGCAAAAACCTTAACAAAAATAATGTGCTAAAAGACAAATTTAAACTAAATACGCGTGGTCTTCTGAGACAAACTTGTTTTTTTCTTGGCCTTGTCCAAAATATGTTCACAAGAAACATAAGTATAAATAATTACTTTTGGTCACATAAACTTACAGCATAATATGAAAAATTGTGTTCATCATATTAATGGAACTTTAATTGAACTTAAATTCCAAGCCCAGCTTGCTTAACGTAAACATCACCTATTAGGGACATCATCATACTCATTATGATCTCAAAAACACATTTGGTACAAAGGTCTAAACACCATAGCTGACAAATTGACACCAATTTTGACACATTATCTATTATCAATGCTTTATTTGAGACCTGTTCTTATCAGCTACTGTAGTGAACTTTTAGAACTGTACTTGGACGTGTTTTGATGGGTAAATTGATTATGAATGAGAAATAAGGTGAGTTATAACAAGACTACTTGTGTTACAAGATTATTGCTTGTTGAGACATTTTGACAACCAAGAGGTAGAACCAAAATTATAATATTCTCCTTCAGTGGTTCAGAGCATTTTGAAACTAGCACTGTGAAATTGTGAGGTTGTCAACTTAATCAACAGTGTTGCAAAAACAATTGATAGAATAAATGGTGACTGCAAGCTAATGTTTTTTCTACCATTAAAAAAAAAAAAAAAAAAAATTTCTACCATTTTAATTTTTAAGGGGCACAATTTTACTTTAAAAAGTTATGATTTTTTTCAGGCCCGTATGAATTGCAGGGGTGCGGTCGCACCCCCAAATTCCACAAAAGGAGCAAAAGGTTCACTTTTTGCTAATTTTTGTTTATAAAAAGGTCCAAAATTTAGAGAAATTTTGACTAAAAAAATCCATTTTTTGGCAATGAGTGGCAAATCCACTGAGAAATAATGCTCTGCTCTCCACAGTCATGGAATTGCTCCAAATGACCCAACTAAGAGAGTCAAGGCTCCATGGTTGCCATAGTACCTAGTACTTGATCTTTTAACCTGTCATAGTAATGCTATCTTAGAGAGTTGGTTACAAAGTAACTTTATTTGGGGATGGAGGGAGAAACTATTTTTGACTTTCAGAATTTTATGCTATGCTGAAAAATTTAACACTTTAGTGCATAAGGGGGTCCATGTGGACCCAGGATTTAATTTTTCACCCGCCATGTTTTAACGTTAAATTATTTTTGCCCAAGATTTTATGTAATTGCCTAAATATCATTGCGCATATTTTTGGGGGAACAGAATTCAAATCGGTCAGACGTTTTATACTCATTGCATAAAAACCATTTTTGGGGTGCTTCTCAAAATTTGTTTGCCCCATAACGCACTGGAGTAACTTTTGGAAATTGTAATTTCAGGCAATGAATGGTAATGATGTCCTACTATATGAGGCAATGAATGGAAAAAGGTCCTTCGGGAAAGTGGTTTTCATTTTGGGCGGGAGAAATTTTATGTAATTGCCTAAATATCAGTTGCGCATTATTTTTGGGGAAAACGAGTCACACGGGTCATGACGTTTTATACTCAATTAGCAAAAAAAGGCATTGGGGAGTCTTCAAAATTGTTTTGCCCATTAAATCGCACTGGAGTAGTAACTTGTGGAATTTTTATTGGCAGCAGGTAATTGTAATGAGGTCCTACTATTATGAGCCAAATTTAATGGAAAAAGTCCTTCAGGAAAGTGGTTTTCATTTTTGGGTGGGAGAATTTTGTGCGGGTTGTAAAAATCGGTTTTTGGGCTGCTATTTTGAATCTGTACAAGTGATATATGTTTTTTGCTGTTATGTGGTCGTGTTGATGTACTCTATCAATGACCAGAGTTTTGGTAAAAAATTACAATGGCAAAGTGGTTTTCAGAGGGGAGTCTATTTGGACCACCTTATGCACCAACGGAAGTACAGTATAGTAAAGTATAAAGTGTGAAAATTAACCCCACAAATTATTCCCCAACTTTGCGATGATTCAAGTTAATGATTGGCAATCTGTTTGATATGTGGACTAGAGTGCAATCAAGATAAATGGATGACATTTATCATATCATTTTCTTTTTACACACCAAATTCGACCTTATAAAATATCAGGCACTGGCCTTCTGGTCTTTAATGGGGGGATTAATTAAACTAGTAGGGAAATTACCAAGGTAAGATGTTCATGTAAAAAATAAAAAATACATTATTATAATTATACAGGAGGCACAAATAAGACATTTATAATTATATACTGGGAGGCACCATTATACTGTTTAAAGGCCACTAACCTTAAGGGTATGAATTTGATTTCTATAACACTAGTTAATTGGTGACTGGGAACAGGAACGTAGCCAGTCGGGTGGTTCCGAGGGTTAAAGTTCCCAGTTAGGGCAACAAATGTCCGAGAACGAACAAAAATTTATCCGGTTGCAAATCAACAGAGAATAGATGATTTAATATGAACATATCTTTACATAATGATTTCCCCTAAAAAAAATTCAAGATGGGGTAATCTGACCTTCTGCGCCCCACCTGGCTTTGCCACCCCTGCGGGACACTGGTTGGGACATTTGTATTATTTTTGCTTATAAAGAGATACTGGCACAAATTCTTCAAAAGGGCCATTCTTCGGGCACGTTTTGGCACCCAAAACAGGCAAAACTTTAACCCGGTACCGTCACTCCTCGTACTGTCGGGTACCGTGTTCGTTCGCTAGGATCGCGAAAAGGCTGTGTTCCTCAATCATTTTGTGAAATTGTAGTTTTTCGGATATCAGAAAAAAAGTGTACTTTCGCCTATTTAGCGCCCCGGGCGCTTAAGTCACTCGTTTAGGGGGGCGCTAATTATGGTACACATGCGTAAGTTACTTTTGAACGCAAAATCCCCATTTACAAGCCCTAACTACACGCCAGCTACCACCTAACTTCTATGTAAGCATTGGTACAGTCTGTATACATTATTGCCTCAACAATGCTTTAACTTAATTTAAATTGATTAGATTCTTCTTTTAATGACAAGTTATCAGAATTAATAGTATCTGAGTAAATTAATAAATCATTTGTCGCTTGTCTTGGAGACCTACCAATTGAAGACTCAAGTATTTTCTTACGGTAGTTGTGCCACGCCCAAAGAAGATTAAATCTGAAAAGCCTCTGCAAAAAATAGGGGGGTCCGTCAGTCTAGCAATAAATACGCGGACACAATCAATTGAGACTTACGGAAAAAATTTAATGTTCCGCTAGATGTACGGGTTGTAATTGTAGCAACGGGTTAACATACCTATAGACTTTGAAACATGAATCAAAGAAACTCGCAACAAAAAATCAAAATAAAAGAATTAGGAAACTATTTATAGCAACATAGGGGACTCAACCTTTCACCAACATGGTATAACCAAATTAAATATGCAATTGAGAAAATCCGGGGAAATCCCCCAATCAGTCAAACGTGTCATTTCTCTAAAACCTGTGCTTCAGCTTCTGGAAAGGGCCCTAGTCTTTGTCAAAAGACGCCTCGCATTGGAGGCGCCAAAGGCGTGAGGACGAGCGGAGCGAAATCAATGAGGTAAACAAAGAAAAGGAATATTGCGAAAGGCTTTGATTACGACTCAAACTTTGAGCGGTCAAGAGAGGGGCGGACTCACACAAATTTGAAAAATTAATCAAAGCCGTGATAAAAGGCTAGAAAGGGCTGCTGGCGATTTTGCTTTTGTGTGGCTAGCAAATAATACTTAGCCTATATCACGCATCTAGATGTTTCTTTGGATTCACCTTGTAACTGACTGCAAGATATATTATTTGTTCCAGGAATTGCAAGTATAGGGTCACTAATGGGTAAGTTTAAACCAAAATGTTTTAACATTTCACCAGAAAAATGTTCCCACCCCCACAAAAAAAAAAGGTGTTGTTGGGTGTTTTGAACAATAAATTTCATGGAAAGGCCGACTCAGGTGCAAATTGTGATAATGTGTATGTCTCAGCTTGTGACAGTCGCTAGGGCAGGTGAAGAAATGTTGAATGAAAAAAATCGCCTTTTCAATTCTTTCAAAATTTTATTTTTTTTTGGAAAATATCAACGTACAACATTAAGTGAATTTCATGAATGATATGAGGAAGGGGAAACTTTATTCTTGCAAACTCTTGGATTGTATGAGGAAAGTCACATCGACGTGCATGTTTCATCATCTTTCAGGCTATTGGAGAGCACGGTATTGTGTGGTAGATGTATCGATTTAATACTTATAACACATCATAATGAATGGCGAATGTGATTGGCCAAAGCTATGTAGAGTAATACAGTCGGGATGCCATGATTGAAAGATTTCGCTGTACATTCAACATCGGAGATGACTCGCAGGCTTTTTGAGGTCTACAAAAATCCAATCAAAATTTTAAAAAAAAAATTTATGGTGAAAAATAATAAGGAAGCAACATAAACAGGGAGAGGGACAGATCCACTTGTTTTTATTCGCCATTACATGATTTATAAGGATTTTTTGGCAAAGTTTTAATGCCCAAACAGTTGTCTAAACATATTTGAGAGCCACATGGACGATTTCCCAAGAGATAACAGCACCATTTCGTCGGTTTACCGCCATCTTTCATCCCCCAAACAAACTAGCAGACCCAAAATCTAATCCTTATTTCTCGAGTCGACCAGCTACCTCTGCCCCATATCCTATTACATTTAAATTGATCTCTCCTTTACGGTTAATGCCCAAACCAGTATATATGTTGGATATTTCTCAGGACATGCACAAAATACCACGCAGTAAGAAGAACCTTGTCAGAGTGACTACAATTTCCACCAATAGATCGCAGCATTGGCTATAGTGTGTCGGTATTTATTAATTTTCGGGGGTTGGTAGTTTTGTTAAAGATAACATGGTAAAAAGCAAATATTAGCTGAGAATACGCCGAAATATACTAGTACAAATATACAGTTGCATGTAGAAAATCGGGACTCAAGTGGAGGGTAGTAGCCAGTGAACGTGAACCTCTATGAAAATGGAGAGGGGCGTTAATTGAGGAAATGATGCAAGTCGGCAATGGTCTGAGGGGGCGCGTATAAGGGGAGGGGCGCTACTAAATAGGTCGAATACTGGTACGTTTTCATTTGAAAGTTCGCGAAATTTTGAAAAGCGGTAGTAAGTGGGTGGTCGCAGGAAAAAACCCGTATGAGACCGTTTGTATAATTGTCCGTGATTTTCGCCAGGATAAACAACCAAAGTATACTAGTAGCTAGTACAAGTCTTAAGCCTTCAGCTGAGCTGACGGGACATAGGATTAGTTTTGTTATAGAGAGTTCCTCGTGTTAATCTGCGCATGGTTCCATGCCCCTTTTGGTCATCATACATCGTATTTATTGTTGACTGTATTTTCCAAGTTCGCCGTGTGTTTGAAAAGGGTGCTAAAATAGAAATCATTCATGATTTCGCGAAAAAAGGGGGTATATTTAGCCCTACAAAATCGCGATTTTGCACAAAAACGGGGTATTTTTTTTTTAAACCAAGAAAGTACTACGAAAAGGGGTTGTTTTCAATTCCTACGACACGGCATGGGTACCCGGAAAAAAGAGAGTGACGGGTACCAGGAAATTTCCACTTTAACCCAATGTCCCTGCCAAACAACCGATTGTCACCACCCCTGAATCACATAACAACCTTGAGTCCAACCCAAAAAAAAAAAACCGACAAAAACAATATTGTTGAAAAGTGCCAGTTTGCTTTTTTTGCTTTAAAGACACTATCAATGATTTAAATCAAAAGAGTCAATATTTGAAATCGTAAAATTAACCTTAAAAGTGAGGATAAGCCTGTAGAAATTCTCAAAAGTTATTTTTTTTGTAACTTGAAAATTTGAAAAATTTGTACATTTGAAAATTGAGAGAAACAGAAGCAGTAAATTTTAAAGATATGAATCGCAAATCAGTACATGGTTTGTATAGTACGTGTACGTAAAGACAGTCAGTGGCGATCGGGCCTGCCCGCTCATGAGGGGAAAAATTCCCCCATTCTGGAAATTTTCCCTCTAAGGGGGTGGGGGACAAAAGGCAATTTTTCCCGGTCGAGGCTAAAAAAAGGCTGTGATTTTTGCTATTTTTTTCAAGGCAAAAACCAAAAAAAAAAAAACAAAAAAACAACAAAAAAAAAAAAAAAAAAAAACAAAAAAAAAAAAAAAAAAAAAAAAGTCGTCAGGGGGGAAACTTCCCCCTGCCACCTGCCTATGTAGCCACAGAAGACCGTATTGACTACAATATCCAATTCTCTTCTTATTAGTTTGATTGGAGGGTTTATGTTAGACATTGCTATAATAGATATGCAAAAATCATATTTTTTTTCCAATTTTCTCATTAAGCAAATCACCGATTTATTAAAGGTATATAGTAGAAACAAAAATCTTAATTGACTAATTGCCTCTTTGAATATCACACTTTGTTTCTAGATACATACAACCAAGATCCTTTTGGCTTCTTAGAAGAAACAGCATGGCAAATGTAGTGGGTTCATTTGGGTGAGTACTTATGGATTTAAAACAGTGTTACACAGTGGTTCATCAGAAAGTAAACAGAATGCTTTAGCCCACCCCAGTGGTAAAAAGACAAGGTCGTGTTAGGTCCATTGCTATTTATTATCTTATGAACCATTGTGTAACATGATTAAACCCGTTTCAGACAACAACAGACCAAATGAACTCACACAACACACACAAGAAACACTAAAGAGCATAGACGCTACTCCGTCAAATCAAATAATTGGTTACATTAGGCGTATGATCGATGTTATGTTTCCCTTAACCCGCCCGGTTATGCTTTTTCTGCCGCGCCGCAGGAGTTTTTGAGATGCATGAAATCCCTACAAGTCATTATTTGTATTTTAAAGAAAATATCAAGGTTTTCTTTCTTTCTTTTTCTTCCCTTCTTTGATCACAGCTTGTGATGTGATTTTAGTCAGGTTTAAACAAGACAACTTGCAAAATCATTTCTAATGTTAAGGGTTTTGTTTTGAACACAATATGGTAGTTGTTTAGATCACGATGAAGTTGTGAATGCTGTTACTGCCATATTATGAATACTGAAAAAATGACATAGATGCCGATCCTATGATTTGCACATAAATGTTAACAGGAAAATAACATTGACTTTCATTTTCATTGGCCTTAAATCATTCATGTTTATTGAGCAAAAGGGCCAGGTTAATATATCTATGCTTCAATAATGTCTATGATTTCAATTAATACATTCTTGGTTTTAGAAATAAGTCCTGCGAGTCAACAATAATCCCACTAAAGCCACCTTAAAAGGACTAAACTTTTGATTTCGTCTTGAGAAAAAATGCTATTATGATCTGTAGAAGCTAAATATGAGTTATAACAAGGTGGGGGGGGGAGGTTATTTTAACCTGACATTTGGATTGCAATTCCCCTTGACTTTAGCAATACATTTCCTTAATGCGAATATCAACAACCTTGTTTGAAAACGCTTTCCCCTTTCCTCTAACGTCATGTATTGTTTTCGCTTTAGACCTACCAGGATATGAATATTAATTTTCTGCAAATGAGTTCTAATCTACTAGTATAACAACATATAATGAAATATTAATTATTTGATAACTATACGAGACATTATAACCCAGTGAATAATTCAATTTCCCCCTATGGTTTCATTTTAAAGTGTTTTATTATTATTATTACGACCGTAATGTGCGACTATAAGGGAAACCTCTATTCATATGTATTCATTAATACGTTAGGGAGAAAAACTCTTACCCCCTAACGTCATGTATTGTTTTTGCGCTTTATATTCCGTTAAAAGGCTATGACCATTAATTTTATGCAAATTCGTTCTAATCTACTAGACTAACAACATTATGAATATTTATTGAATACTATAAAGGCTATTATAAACCGCTTTGAATATTCAATTTTTTCCCCTGTTGTTGTTGTTGTTATTATATATTATGATTATATTATTATTATTATTATTATATGTTCTATCTTGCTTTTAGAAATTGTGATTTCTGACTTCACCTTAACCCAAAATTATTATTTTTTACAGGGATAGTGACCAACTGGTCCTACGCCAACTCCTCAGAAGATTTTCATGAACCGCCTGTCCCACAATTTGGCGATCGCATCGAGATCCAGCGACATTCCAACCAACAGTGGGCGCTTTCCTTAGGTGGTGATAAAGTTATCCAGATGAGGGATAAAACAGTAATCCAGCATCCTTTCAGCGGAAATCAAGGCAATTATCTGTGTGAGCTCTCTGAGAGAGGTGGCGAGGCACCACGAGGATCACAACGGTGACGACAACCATTTCTTCCGAGAAAACCCAAAATCATTCGGATTTTGGCTGGCATCACTGTTGATTTGCATCTTCACCCGACTCTGATCTCAATGAATTTGGCGTACGAAAGCGACTGAATTGTTTGATGCAAAGATGCCAGTCCATTGAAACAACTCATTGGTTAACAACAGCGAGTATTGATTAACTACTGTCGCTATGGCGTGTGTTCCAGCCACCAGTATCCCATGCTTCTCGTTTGAACAATAATCAATGGCTTGAGGAATACTTTCCAATTTATGACATAGCAAAAACATAAACCATACAATGGTTGTACCCAATAGAAACAAATTTAAAAGTTATATGGTAGAAAAATGTTATTATTTGTGTAAATTTGTCAGAGCAATTCATATATTAACAATTGCTCAATCACAATCAAAACTACGGACATATAGCTGTATGAAGTTTGTAAAACCAATCACAAGTTTGTAGTTCCATAGTTAACTCCGCAAAAAGGAAAAGGTTTCTGGTGACACTAGACTGTGGTCAACATCTGGCCATCTGCAAACCCTTCAAGCTATATTTTAGAAAGGTTATTCAAAAGCTTTCGCTAGTGGATAACCTTTGTCAACCTAGTAAGAAACACAACACAGAGTTTCTGAAGTCACATGGAAGGTTCCTTCCACAAACCTTAAACCCTCTGCTGACTGTATGGTTGTATTTTACAAGGAGTTCACCATAATGGTTCCTGCTAAGTGAGTTCCCAATAGGTTTCCAATAACTTGCATCTGAATGAAAATTACCCAAAGGTCCCCACTAATGATCATGCTGGGTAATTTCTGGTAAAATTTGGGAAGTTTTTTTTAATAACACTTAATTCAAACGCTGTCTAAAATCAGTGATTTGAACTTCATTTGCATGTTGAAAATTAATGGGTGACAACAGGTGACCAACTGTGACCACCAAAACTTGCCTTCATTACATGCAAGGTTATGCAACAGCAAGCCTGGGGTAGGACCTGTTCCAGGCAGAATAAACTTCGGAGGGAAAGAATGACTGTTGATGGGCGTGGATGTATGATGATTTATTGGAACTGCTGTTATTGTGAGGCGTCTGTAATTCTGCTAACTTGGGGTCTTGTATATTATCGGGGGGATTGATGTCTAGTTCGCCCATGCTCATCTTATGATGTAATGAGATGTTGGCCCTGAACGTCTTTTCTCTAGGGTTTCCCACTAGTCTTGTAAATTCGAGAAACACTAGTTGTTGGTCTATATTTCCTTGTTAAGAATCTGGCCAGCCCGACTGTTGCACCCGATGGAGGATTTCCATTGTTTGTTTGGGTACCCGGATTCGGAGATGAGGCATATTCAAGGTGAGGTTGGATGATGGATTTATACAAGTTTTCTTTGACAGTTGGAACGTGTGTTGGGAAATTACGCTGAGTGTAAGTTAGGCATCTTTGTAGGCCTTTGCTGCAGCTGACTGGGTTTGCGTATCCCCATCCAGTTGAGTTGTTGTTGCAGATGACCCGGATACTTGTCTTCCTTGACTTCTTCTAATTTCCCAAGCCTTGTATAATCGGCACTCCCTGGTTGCATCTTTCTAGATATTCTCATAACTTTACACTTGGATGCATAAATTCAATCCCCATGTTTTGGACCAGTTAACAGACTATCCAAATCATTTTGTTTTGCAAAGGAGGCTTGGTCACTTCGGAGCTTGAAGGGGTTTATAAATAATGCAATATCACGGCAAAATAATTGGTGGTCAGTAGCCTTGACGCAATCAGTGATATCGTTGATGAAAACACATAAATAGGTGTGGCCCTAGATAGAACACTCCCTTGGGGGTTACTCACTGAGGCGGGATCCATGGAGATGTTTTTCCATTTTACAACCACTCTTTGGGACCACGGTGAGTAAGGAATGACTGCATCCACTTGAAGGTCTTATTTCTGATGCCGTAACACATTCAAGCTTTAGGAGTAAGTAGTCTCTGATGAGGAATGACATCAAAGGCCTTGCTGAAGTTCAAGACTCCAATATCAGTCGTTAACTTCTGGTCGTGGTTGGCTGTAAGATCATGCATGGTAGTGATAAGCTGGGTTCACATGAATCTAGCTTTCAAAGAATGCTGAGTATCAAAAGAATATGTGATTGGTAAGGTGATTGCATAAGATGACTGTCAATTATGTGTTTCTTGAGTTTACAGCAGACACACGTCGCGATATTGGCCGATAATTTGCTGATCTGATTTGGATCCTTTTTTAAAGCTGGGAAGATGTTTGCCTTCTTCCAGTCCTCGGGTAACTCACTCTGATCCAGACTCTGTTGGAAGATGGTTAATGGCGTACAGAGCTATTCCTTTGCAGCGATCTTTAGTGCAGCATTTGAGCATGTGGTATCTCATCTGGTCCGATGGCTTTAGTGTCTTCAAAGTACCAAAGGCAGTTTCTGAACACCCTTCAACAGCGAGTTTATTCCAGCATATCAGGGAAAGGACTACTTGGTAACGTTGGCAGAATTGGATCTTCGATGGAGGAAAACATCAGAAATTGATCAGCCAGCTTTTAAACCTTGGTTGGTCCTCTGTAGTGATGTCATTGCCTATTGTTTAAGTCTGTAGGCCTACAAGATCTTTTTTACGTGTCTGATGAAAATTTCCAAAACCTCTTTGTGTCTTCTGATTTAGATAAAATCAGAAAATGTAGAAATGTTACTCTCCGTTCCTCAAAGTTACCTGTCAACTTCACCAAACAAATATTTTTCTGAAGGAGAGCCACTGGTGTTCACTCCTTCCTTGTAGCCTTTTTATTAGTTATCTCTTTCTTTCTACAGTCTTTTGTGTTTATGAATCCAAACCATGGGGGCTGTGTTTTCCTTGAATTGTTTCATCGAGAACATGCTTTTGGACAAGGTTGGTAATGGTATCTTAAACAGGTACCAATTTTCATCACCCTCCTTTTTCAGGATTGTTTCTTAGAAAATCTTTGGCCGGAATTACTGAGTATCCTATTTATAGGCCTCTTCATCCATTTTGATTACAGCTATACACATTTTAGGTGGTTTTAACTGGCAGAGGTAGGTTAATTTGCGTATTAAACATCCACTATTGCAATACTCTGGACAGCAATTCGGGTATGGGGATAGATGCATTCGCATTCCTGTGAGTGGAAATTTTACATCTAGTTGATTCCATACTGCGATCGTCTGGATATTCTCCTGGAGCAGGCCATGCACTTCAGTTGTATTCCCACGTCATGTTGGTAAACTTCAGGTGAAAGGAATTATGGTGATTTGACTTCTTGCTGATTTTACTTAAATTTTTTTATAAAAGTTCAAGGTTGGTCTCCGGAGATCTGTGGCTATAATAGCAGCAAAGAAAATATCTTTAGCCCTTCAGAAGTAGTTGACACCATCAGGGGGATTACAAAATTAACGTTTTAGCTCTTCACTTCAAAACGGTTTGAAATATGAGATGAGAAATTTAAAAAATGGAATAGTCACTCATGGCTCACCAGAGAAGGGTTTACATAACATTTAAAGGCACTATCAGTGATTTGCTATATAACCGGAATCAAAAAATCATAAAAAATAAGATTTTCGCACGTCTTTAAAAAAGTAAGTATCCAAGCCTATCCTACAAAAGATAAGGGCCAGAAAGAAGCAAACTAATAAGGACAAAATAGATGTATTAGGTCATTTATGTCGTACGGGACAACTTACTACAACATGGAACTGAATGGAGTAGTATTGTCTTTGGAACACTGCCTTTTCTCCATTTTGAGGAATTTCTACAGACTTTTACTTCAACTTTAAGCTAGTTCCTGCAAATTCAAATATTTGGACTCGTTCGAGTGAATCATGTGAGTGTCTATAATCAACTCAACCCAAAAATCCTTGTTGGACAAAATATTAATCTGTGTCTCTATTCTCTGTACAGTGATTTCAGGTGATAGTTGTTGCCACAAGAGGTAAAGCGTCACATGGAAACTTGAAGCGAACAGTGATTTACCGAGTGAACAAGACAGTAATTCTTGACGTGGGTGTAAATTGTTTGACATCACTGACACAGGGAAGAGACACGGCTATAAGTTGCAAGTTGAAAATACCCAGTGATTACCTGTGCCAATTTGCAAACCGGCCTTTGCTATGGGAAGGAAACAAACATGCCACACAAATCTGTATAGATACTATATTGAAAAAAGTAATCAATGCCCAGTTGCTTTTTACAAAATTATATATGATGTAATATTTTCAATAATTGAAAACTCCAATTTTTCTGATAAAAAAAAAACAATATTTAATTGTGCAATAATTGTAAACATATTGGTTTTTCAGTTGTTCTCAAAAAATCCAGGATAATCAGTGCCAAAACTAGTTGCATTTTGAAAAATTTAAACGAGTTGACCTTTTAAGTGACCCACATGACCATGATCCTATATGATTCACCAAGAAGGGGGGGGAGCTTGCCTGATAGTCTTTCACGTAGCAAAGGAATTAGGATTTTACAAGAAATTTTCAGCGCATATTCCATTGATCATTTGGATACCCACCCTGCATATTTAAGCACTTACAATTCACAAAAAGATAATGTCCTTTTTGCTGGTCTTTCATGTGCACAAGTAATTTTGCATATCAATGTACCATTTCAACGATGCAGCAATTATGCAAATTAAGTAGCTCATTGTTCGTTCCTAATTTGCATTATTCTACACCCACCAAAATCTAATTAATTAGGATGAGAACTCGAGCCAACTTTATCATTACAATCCAGCGAATCCTGAAATTTCGAATAAATATGCAAATAAGATGCTAAAAATTACCATATTTATGCCTCAAAATTCTAAAAACAGGTTGAGAACCCCTTTTAATTGGAGATCTACAAATCTAGAAAACACGAATGCAATAGCTTTTCAACTGAAAAAAGGCGTTCTCGAACCACAAAGGTCCCCCCGCCCGTCGCGGTTGGGGTAGTAATAGAAGTTGAAATTAGTAATTTAAGATTCCA